>PVKC010025003.1:0-16564 GCA_004027635.1 Crocidura indochinensis | reverse complement strand
CCCACCCCCCCCCCCCGCCCGCGCCTTTACTCTAGACAGGCTCTCCATTTTCCTCATAAGTTCTCATTTTTAGGACAGTTCAAAATGTAGTTATTTCTCTAACTAAAGTCATCACTCTTTGTAGTATTTCTAAAGTGAACTTACATCTTATTTAGCTGCATTCTGCCAATTTTACTTTATTTCTATAATTTATGCCTACTTAAAAATTCTTTTAGAGACTGAGCCATTACTCCAACCTGTGATTTGTATTCTCTTTAGCAAAATAACTTGAGGGGAAGGGATATGGCTTAGTATGAAGTATATCCACTGGATAAAGGAACTCTAAATATAATTTCTGGCTTTGAGAAATAATTGCTACATAACTTGAAATATACTGCTATGTAAAAATGTATTTTTATAAACATATAAATACAATATGGTAAGGAAAAGGTAATTTAAGAAAACATCTTAGTAGATCAGTAAAATGCAAAGTATTTTTCTTAGAGAGGTTTCTTTCAATTATTTCTTAGAGAGGCTAGTTTAATATGTGTATGTCATTTTTTCACATTACTTTCAGACTGCTTTCAAGGTGACTTGGTAAATAAAACAATGTGATCAATTGTTCCTAATCTGGAGTCTAAATGTAAAAGCATTCTTTATTACCTCAGTTCCTCATAGGTGCAAAGATACCTGAAAAAAATGTGACTGGCAGTTGACATATTGTACCTTCAAAGTCGACAGGTTTTCTAATGACAATATGAAATATATGAGCCCTTTCTCACCACACTATTTTTTTCAGATTCTTTATTCTCTGATAGTCATATACACTGTGAACATCCAGATCCAGGTATTAAGGGAAAAAAGTATTGACTTTCATATGGAGACTAAACTCTTTCAGTTATTCTCTAGACATGAAATTTTTCACATACAGAAACTATAATACAGCACTATCTAATTTTGGATAACTTGCAAGCAGTAGTTTGACATATTATTTTCTTCCTCTACTTAATAAGTACAATATGTGCAGCTATAAATGAAGGGTATTTGTGCTCAAATAGCATCATTCTTTTCTATTTTTTCTTTACCACCATCAGTAGTTTACGTTTTACAATAAACATCTGATACTTTGGTACTTTAACCAATTTTTGTCTATTTGAATGACTTGCAAATATTAGGAAACATTCAATTTTTTATTCTTTTGTATTCATATGATATTGCAAATCTGCTTTGTGGTAGTTTCTTGTCAGATACTAAGACTGCAAAAACATTTTCAAATGCCCTCATAGACATTACTCTTTCTTACTTTTGTAGCATTTTCTATCAAAAGAAGTTTTTCTTTATGTTCTAATTTCATAAAGAGGATTGATCTGATAACTGCATAACTGATAGATTGACTTCCTCTATTATTTATAAAATGCTATCTCTTTTTATGAAGTCATTTAATCTTGATATTTTGCTTTCCTTTTTTCTTATTAAGTAAATAATTGAATAAACTCATTTTCAAATTTATGGTATACTATCATCAGCAATTATCTCCCCAACTATTTTATACTTTCTAATTATTTACCTCTCTGATTGATATGTAAATGCTATAATTTATTTTTTCCTGTCCTTTCAATATATAGCATACTTTCTATGAATATGTATTTTTTATGTACTGATACTATGTTTCACGTTTGTTTGAAGATTGAACATTCCTTGTCTTTTTGTGTACTAATAATTCATTGTTATTACTATAATATAAATAGTCCATATTTGATAAACTTTAAATGTATGTGTATGTATTTTTACATAACATTATATTATATTTCCTTGCATAGTATTTCATAAAACTGTTTTTACTATCTTGTATTTGTATACTTCTGAAATATATTTCTGACCTCATGGAGGAAAAAAGTTTTTGATTGGTCACAGAATTTATAAATATATTCTTTGTTTCACTAAATACTGTCTGATTAGTCCACAGGATAGCTTTGCTAGTTTTGAGTCAGCATTGATAAATGAGGATATTATACTTTCTTACTCCTCAATTACAGTTGATAGAATTTTTTTTTCCTTTCTAAGCCTGGCCAAACAGAGAGATAATTTTTCATCTTCATTGTTTTTATTTAGAATTCTCTGACCATTTGATAAGTTGTATGCCTCATCACTTTTCAATTAGACAGTTAGGCATTTCTTATCTAAATTTCCTTTTGGTATCCTTTGCCTATTATTCTTTTAGATCCCCTGTCATTTTCATTATTTATTTATAGGACTCCTTTGCACATTTTAGATTTTAATACCCTGTCTATTCTAATGGGACATTTTTCTCACCTGCCAACTACCTGATAACTTTGTCCATGATATTCTTTACTAAAGAAGAATTTAAAACCCAAATAGTCAGGACCGATACATAAAATAGATGACTCTTTAAATCTTTTTAAGTTATTTCCATCCTAATACCATAAATTATTTTTTTCATATCGCTCAATTAGCCTTACATTTTTATCTTTCAGGTTATTTTTATATGATTTTACTGTTATAGAGAAAAGACTGGAGGTATAATAGTTACTGAGTGTAATCAATCATTTTTCTGTTTTTATTTCCTTTGTGTGTCATTGGGAATTTTCACTATTTATAGTGTTTCCAATATGTTGTATAAGATATTAATTTTCTTTCCACCTTAATAGTTTAAATATGTTATGATAGTACTTTTTACTCTGCTTTCCTTAGTTTCATTCTACTTTGATTTACCCTCATAAAAGTATTTATATTTTATAATTAAATTATTGTCATATCATAAAGCATTTATAATTTTACTTAAAATTACAGGGAATTCAACAGAAATTCTAACTAGAACTTATAAACTACAAAATTACTATATATGTATATTTCCATTTTTATTTGGGGATACATTCAATGCTATTGGTTATTACTCTTAGTGTTTAGAGATTATTATTTATAAATACTAATGGTGCTAATAGCACAAAATGTAGTTTACAGATAAAACCCAATTTTATTGTGTGCAAGCAAAGTGTCTTACCCTCTATAATATCTATGTGGCCCCAATAAAATATTGGAATACATAAGGTTTATCTTATGTATTTTTTTTCATTTTGGAAATTATTTTAAGTAGTATGTTTCTTTAATCAAAAGAATAAAATATATTAACAAGGTATGAAATAATACCATATTGTCACATTTTATATAACCACATTGAATACTGTACTTTAATGCTTAATATTTCTCTTATATCTTTATATATTATTTTATTAACATTACATTTTTATTCATATTATACCTATTTCCAAAGGATCAACTTTAAGTTTATTGATTTTAACCATTAGTTATGTCATTTTTCTATTTCTTTTTATTGTGCCCCATGTTTTAGCCTTCTTTCATACCTGCATATTCAAGGGTACACAAACAACATGTGTTCCTGTACATACAAATACCTTTGTCCAATTTCTTTTCACTGTGAGGACTAGGTTGTATTGAACAAACCTAGTCTGTACTTAATAATTAGTAATTAGATTGTAATTAGTTTGTACTAATTACATTTTCAACTGAATAGAAAATGAAAATTTTAAGTTATTATTTAGCTGGGGTTGAAAACAAACAATGAATAATAAATAGCATGTACCAAATATCAATAAATATCATTGATTGGTAAATATCAAATATATGTATGTCAATAAAGGAAATATGAATTTTAAAAAGTTTCTTTTACAGTTGAGAATATAAAACTGAGTATGAAATATCTTCTCCCAAGTTTCTGTGAATGTTATATTATTGGTACATAGCAAAGAAATGTATAACAAGCAATGATTTATACCAACTCTTTCATAAAATGACAGCTGAATAAGTCATAATATTAAAGTTATAATTTATTATATAATTAATTAGTCTACATATACAAATATATGTGTGATTGAGAAGAAAATACTTTTATATAGTAAAATGTCAATCAATAAAATTAGAGAAGTAATTAAATTAACACCTATTTCCTAGTAAAGAAGGAATCAAAATTAGGTACTAAAACCTAGTAGTGAAGAAAAATAACCCTAACATATAAATTAAAAATAAAATCATATTACTGGAAATTTAACAACAATATATATGTAGGCTCAAAATAATTCATTGCAATATATTGCAATATATTTATTACTTATATGACTAAAATAATTACTATGGAAAAATATTCAAAGTTTGTATCCAAGTAAAGGGATTTTTAGGCAACATGCATACCCTTTTATGATAAACTGAGAAAAAATGTCAGAGCTGTTTTGTGGTATTTCTTCAAAAATTATACTAATACACTAACACTAATGAAGACAAAGAAAACCAAAATTGACACACATTTTATTTATAAATTATTAATATGAATATAAAATAGAAAACAGTATCAATATGTAAATTTTTTAAAAGTCTATAGAACATTTTAGGCTAAAGAATATTAAGCCATGATTGTGTATTATCTTTAGCTATTTATTTTTCTTATTTTTGGGCTACACCCTGTCATGCTCAGGGGTTACTCCTAGTTATGCGCCATGTCCTGGGTCAGTTACATGCAAGGCAAATGTCCTACCACTGTGCCATTGCTCTGGCCCCTCACCCCTAGTTATTTAACAACCTCAAAAGAAGAAAGGGGAGAGGGAGAGAAGGAGGGATGAAAGGACGGACTGAAGGAGGGAAGGAGGGAGGGAAGGAAGGATGAAAGGAAGGACAAAATGAGAGAAGGAGGGAGGGAAAGGAGGGAGGGAAAAGGTAGTAAGAAAGGAAGGTGAGGGAAGAAAAGAAAGAAGGAGGAGGAAAGGAAGAAAGGAGGGAGGGAAGGAAGGAAGGGAAGAGGGAAGAGAGAAGAAAGAAGTACGGACGGAAGGATGCAAGAAAGGAGGAATAGGGAGGGAAGGAAGGAAGGAAGGAAGGAAGGAATGAAGGAAGGAAGGAGGAGGGAGGGAAGTAGGAAAGGTGGGAGGAGATAAAGGAAGAAAGGAAGGATAGATGGAAGGAAGGAGGCAGAGAAGAAAGGAGGGAAGGAAGAAGGGAAGAGGAAGGGAATGAAGGAAGTGAAGGAAGGAAGAAAGGAAAGAATGAAGGAGGGAAGGAGGAAGGGAGGTGTTACCCCCCACTTAGGGGGGCACGCACCAAAATTGCCTCCCTGGCTTTCCTGGTGCAGTCTAACTTTTTCTTCCAAGAAACATCTGCTAGAAGGCCAGCATAGAGTTCTATTATGGATGGATCCTTTGCGTGGATAGCTAGCGATATTACTGTCATACCCACCACGTGGGTGACCCAGCTCTCTCTAATCAGGCTTTCCCAGACAAAGAAAATACAACACAGAAAAACCGCCAAAAGTCTCCCGCTGAGCAGCTCTTTATGACTTGTCTCTCTCCTCTCATTTCCTTAAAGATACCTGGTTTCTCCTTACCCAAAACAGAAACTTCTGTTAGTCTCTTCATATGCTAATTCTAGCTCTGATCTCATTGGTTCATTCCCCTTTTCTTTTCTCCCTGGCTACACCCATACATTGCTAAATTCTGCTCCTATATAAGGCCCATGTAAAAAATAAACTCTCTCTTTCTGGTCTCCCTCTCGCCACTCATCTCACCATGTGATATTGTGTGGTTTCATTTATTTCATTTCATTTCATATTTCATAATTCATATTTCATATTCGTCTACTCGTGCTCCCGCTTGATTTCCCAGTGAGGAATAATTACCCACTGAGGTTGCTTTAGGGACTTCATAAGTCCGCAGCAGGGAGGGAAGGATGTAAGAAAGGAGGGAGGGAATCAAGGAAGGAGGTAAAAATGAAAGGAAGGAATAAGGGAAGGAAGAAAGGAAGAAGGAGGGAAGGAAGGAGTGAGGGAAGGAAGAAATGAAGGAAGGCAGAAGAAAGGCTAAGAAGGAGGGACGGTAGGAAGGAAGAAAGAGGGAAAGAAGGAAGGAAGGAAGGAGGGAGGGAAGGAGGGAAGAAAGGAGAGAGGAATGGAAGGGTGGAAGGAAGAGGAATGGAAGATTGTAGTAAAAAATTATTATAAAGGACAGGGATATAGCTCAAGTAATAAAACACATGTGAGTCCTGAATTACTACTCTGGCATCTCTTGCTTCCTCTCACCCACAATACCAATGCTTGAAGAAGGGTAAACTATGTTAATAGACTGAAAAGCTACAAGCAGGTCATTAATCTTACTTTATGGAGAGTTCAATTCACTAGTTTTATGATACCTTGCAAAGTTTTTCTCTTTCTCTCTCTTCCCTCTCTCTCTTTTGTACTCTAGGGACAAGTATAGGTCAGTTAGAGGTGACATTTGTGCAAACTCCTGTTAATTATATGATCATTAAAAAGCCACAACATATTAAAATATCACTCACTGGGGTCGGAGAGATAGCATGGAGGTAAGGCATTTGCCTTGCATCCAGAAGGACGGTGGTTCGCATCCCAGCATCCCATATGGCCCCCCGAGCCTGCCCGGAGTGATTCCTGAACCTGGAGCCAGGAGTAACAACCCCTGAGCACTGCCGGGTGTGACCCAAAAACTAAAATAAATAAATAAACAAGCAAAGAAATAAAATATCACTCACTGGGCCATGGCAGTTTATAGTTACCTTTGTAATCCACAAAAGTGACCAGATATGGTCAGGACCTCACTTATATTAAGTCAGCTTTATATTTTTGCTAATGACTTTGTCACCATCTATCTGACAATAAAGCCAATTAGGTCTTGAAAATCAACTCAATTTGATTTATATTACTCAAACCCATTTCCTTAATTACTCATGTCGACTGTTTTTTATTTGAATAACAGCATCTGTTGTTTCTTTAATGTGAAGTTTTTTTTACCAATTTAAAAATATTTTCTGCAGAAGAGTTTGAGTTATGTAAATATTTTGTTTTATAACATAAACCACTGCTATTAACATAATTTGCTTACTCTTCCACAATCAAGGCTTACATTTGATGAGAAAATGTTTATTGGGGGGTGTCCGCCAGAGTGGTACTCTGTAGTCCGAAGGTTTCTATATGTGTTTTTCTTTTTAACTTGACCTTCAAGTCAACATGAGGGTTCAAGGATGCTAGGTTGGTAAAGTTCTATAGTGTTATTGGCACCTCAGGTACCAGGCAATGCTAGGGGCCAGGGACTCAGTCCATGCTGTTAAAGAAACGTTGAGATGCTGAAAATTAAATCTAGTTTGGAACATTTTAATTATACACCCTAACTGTTCAATTATTTCTTGGACCCAATAAATAATTTTTTTAAAATAAGAGTAACATATAGTGTCCTGAAATGTGAGATGTTGGAGTATTACCAGAATATTCCACCTTGACTTGATGAAAATGTGGTGAAGTTCTCTTACTGTTCTACTTTAGGCAACCAGGGCTATAGGCATTGGTATTGTGGGTGAGACAAGGCAAGAGATACCAGAGGAGTAACTCAGAACTCACTTGTGTTTTATTACTTGAGCTATATCCCTGCCCTTTGTAATAATTTTTACTACTACATTTGTTACTCTTGCTGTAAATGTAATCATTATCATATTCTTCTTTCTTAATGCTCAATTCATTACAAAGTAATTTATTATTAAATGATTAAGCAATTACTTAGAACATAGAAGACTTAGAATATTATTGAGTGACTAATTTAGTGAGACAATAATGTAAATAAATTACCATTCATTATATTGTCAATGTATACATTTGGGAGAACTAATTAACTCCCATTTTATCAAATGGATTAAAATTCATTAACAAGAAAATTTATTTTGATGATGAATTTCTTCCACATCTGTTGACTGTCTTTTTAACAAATGCATTCAATTCTCGATGATGTTGTAAAAAATGAAAATATTGCAAAATATTACCCCTTTCCCACAAAGGAGTCGGTTATTTATTCATAAAATTCAGATATAACTAAAATAAGTCACCTAGCTTTTATACCTAAAGCAGTCCATAAGTAGGAAAGTTGGGCCCCACTAATATGCAAATAATGATTTTCTTGGAGTTTGAAGGAGGAAATGATGCACCACCAAGAGAATAAAGTTGGACATAATTATTAAAAAGAAAGACTTCAAAATATATGAAGTTAAAAGAATATGGTGAGGGATTGGAGAGAATAAAATTTATGTTATGTTTCTTAGGCCATCTAGTTGATGCTCAGTGCTACAAATCATTTTTTGCAGTGGTTAGTCTTACAGGGGTCTCAAATTCGCGGCCCGAAGGGCCATTTGCAGCACTCAGTACAACATTTTGTGGCCCTGCCCTGGAGGAATCTTTTTTTTTTTTTGTTTTGTTTTGTTTTAGTTGTTTGGGTCACACCCCACCATGTTCAAGGCTTACTACTGACGTTGCACTCAAGGATCACCCCGACTTTGCCTCCTGCGATCCCCAGGTAAATTGAGTTTGAGACCCCTGATAGAGGATGGAGCAGATACTCCCAATGCAAAATTTGGGCTCCAGTTTTTTGAGCTAACTTTGCAGGGATTGAAAATTTCTTGATCTGGACATAAACTTTGATTTGTCTAAGAATTGGTAATTATTTCGAAAGTGTTACTTTTCTTAATTGCTGGAAAGCAATTCTTGAATGTTCATATTGATATCTTGAAAATCCTGAAAGTAAAATTCAGGAAAGTTATAAAATTAGATGAAGACCTTGTTCCTCCAACTGGCTAGTTTAAATTAAGTCTTCAAAAATATGTCAAGTTTCCCTAACTGTGGGTAAAAATAGAGGTGCCAGAAAGATAATACAGCAGGTATGGTACATTCCTCTTAGGTTAAATGCTTGCTCTCCCATGTGTTTCATCACAGAGTGAGGACCAAAACCTGAACACTTCAGGGTATGATCTCATAAAAGAAAGAAACCAAAAAAAAATTAATAAGGTTAAAAGTGAAGCCTCTCATGCAGAGACTCCACACAGAGTTAATATCTAAGATAATTACAATTTCACAATATAATTTTAAACTAGGCACTCTGAAATGAAATGTTCAATTCTGTTAGGAAAGGTAAAGATATGGCTACTTGTCTTCCCTTAAGGAAAGGTGTGTTTACCTGTTGCCAGTTATTTTACATCTATCTTTTTTCTGTTTGATTCTATTTCTTTCCTTCTCTTCACTATACCCTGGGGCCAAGAATGTTGGACTTTCTTCTTATGAAAGTCTCAAGGATTGGAATCTAGTTTACATTTTAAATTATATTAAATCTACACTACTTTAATATATCTAGTATAGATTATTTTAACTTTTGACTATTAAAATGTAGCATATTAAATACAGTGTATAAAGTTTATTATTAATAAAAATATATTACATATAATTTTAGTTTTTAGAAAGCAATTTTACTCACCATTACAATGATTTTTAATTAATAAAATCTATCATTCGGTGTTCATAGAAAAAGTTAGCAATAAAGATAAACTAGGTATTTATAATTTAAGAACACTGATATAGATTTGATCACCCATTCAGAATACTTAGGCTATGTTAAAAATTGAATCCAGTTCTTGTTTATTTGTTTATTTGTTTTGATTTTTGGGCTACACCAGGAGTGCTCAGGGTTACTCTTGGCTCTGTGTTCAAAGTACCCTACTGGTGGGCTTGGGGCACCATATGGGATGCCAGAGATCAAACCTGGTTTGTCCTGCATTGCCTATATGCAAGGTATATGTCCTACCCTGTGCTATCACTCTGGCCCCATCTTAGTAACAATAAAATAAAAATAAAATAATAAAATATTGAAGATCAATGAGTATTGAGTACAATTTACATATTAAAATATAATAGAGATGCCATATAGAAAATAGTGCTTTACTATAATATTCTTGATAATATATTTTCATATTTATGAGTATTTTTACATACTACACTGAATTGTAGATGTTATATAGAATAATAAAAATTGAAAGAAACTACATCATATAAACTGTTTAGGAGCAATTTTAAGCAGGTTAAATGAATAGGCAGTGTTTTGAACAATTATTTAGTGGAAACAAATCTTTTTGTTTTTTATTTTGGGGGCACACCTGGTGATGCTCGAGGTTTACTCCCATCTATGCACTCAGAAATCGCTCCTGGCTTGGGGGACCATATGGGACACTGGGGGATCCGTCCTAGACTAGGACTGGCAAGGCAGACTCCTTACCACTCAGCTCCTCACCACCACTCATGCCCAAAATGAATCTTTTTTTTTTTTTTTTTGATATGGAACACTTCACGAATTTGCGTGTTATCCTTGTGCAGGAGTCATGCTAGTCTTCTCTCTATTGTAAGAGAATGAACTTTGTAGAATTTAAGAAGCCTAAATGAAAACCTATAAGACAGGGAATAAATGCTAGTAGAGAGGCCCAGGTATGAATCAATTTGCAGAGAGTTAAGAATGTGGGTTAAGGGACTAGATCAATAATACAGTAGGTAGGATGATTGCCTTGAATATAGCTCACCTAGGTTTGATTCCCAGCATCCCAGAATGGTCCACCATGCACCATGGTCCACCATGGTCCACCCAGCACCCTAAGCATATTGGTATAATAGAAAAGAAAAAGTTAATAAATAAAATATGAGACCACAAATATGAGATGTGTTGTAATGGTAACTCTTATAAAATTTAGTTGGTACTTCCAAAACTAAGTGTTTGGTTCTTTCTGAGGAATCAAAGTAAGTTTTTTGACAAAGGATTGATGCTTTTTAAAAAATAGATACCCACAGATAAAAATGTAAATTACCACATACTCTTCCACCTTCGTAGTACAAAGTTACTATGTACAGTTTATTTCCTTTTGTATTTTAGACTTCATATAAAATAATAACTTATCCAAAAACTAAATGCTAAGTTGACAAATAGTATGGTCAAGAACTTTTTAGCTATCATTTCCTTTCTTGTTACCTGTCCAGATAAATTCATCATGCCTTTATCCGACCTATGATAGTAAATGATACTTACTGCATTGAGAATATGCTTTGTATGACAATAAATTAGATCAGATAGACAACTCAAGTGGCTATTACAATAATCTAAGGGGGAAACGTTGTGGCAATATAAAGAGATTCTATCTTGGATTTGACAGAAGTAACATTCCAGGGTTTAACTGGCTGATGAGTTCAGCAAGAGAGAGGTACTCTCAGATTTTCATCTCAGCCTTAACAGAAACAAAGATTACACTTTTCTTTAAACAGGAAAGAGTTACTGAATTAAGTAGGGAAAATCAGTAACTTCATTTTAATATGTTACATGTGAAAATCAATATGATTATAAAATGTATTTTTACTCCCAACTTACTTATAGGTTCTAAATTTCGGAGATATAGTGTGCTAGAGATATTAATTTGCTATTACTATGCATATAGATAGCATTTCAAGCAATAAAAAACCCATGATATTTAGTGAAGGTAGTGAAAAGAACTCTGTCCCAGTTCACATCATTAGGTCCAATAAAATAAAACTATCTATGGAATGTAATATTATGTACATATTTAGGAGTAAAAAGTATGCATTTTAAATATAAATATTTTTTCAAGAAAGAAATGTGTAATTTAACAAAAAATAGCTATTTAGTTATAATGTAACACCCATAAATTTTGAATAATCAAATTTATAAAATGGAAAAGAAATGGAATAAAAGATATCAGAGACTGAAACAAAAGTAAAATGAGTAGTATGAAAAAGAAGACCTAGAAAATAATTCAAGATTTTTCTGAATAATACTGGAGAACTGGGATAGAAGCTCTAGATGGTGTTTTTAAATGGAAAATTTTATGATGCATAAGAGGATAACACATTGCTATATTGTAATTTTAAGATGTAAAGATGAGATTTTGTGCCTAAATGGATTTTTCCTTTAATGTGAATGAAGACATCCATGAGAATACAATTAAGAAAATGCTATAAAATATGCTGAAATGATACAGTAAATGATTACATTTATTAAATACAAATGGATATTTTTGTAACTATATATTTTTATAAATCTTATATGTATTGATAAGCATATTAAAGTATATTTGTATGATTAAGGGAACTAAATACATACGGGAAAACAAAATAATTTTTGAGAAGAAAATTGAATGAATGATTACTAGACTATAAGGAAAATAACAATGAAAGAAAAGACCAAATGTTAGTATTATGTCATTCTTCTGACTAATCAATCATTTGGAATAGAGAAGTATTAGCTTGAAATTAGGTTTCTACAAAGAATAAGGAAACAGGAGAAGGAAATTATATTAAATGTATATAAAGAAAGCATGTAATTTAGCTGCACATGGAAAGTGAAAAATATTATGGTATTACAGAAAATAAAAAAAGATGACATCATAACTACACTAATATTCCTGATGAAGTCAGAACATCTTTCACAATATGAGTGAATCATCTGCATTCTTTGTTTAGAACAGAGGTCTCAAACTCAATTTACCTGGGGGTCGCAGGAGGCAAAGTCAGAATGAAGCAGGGCTGCATAAGGGATTTCACAAAAAAAGTTCTCAAACATCATTATTAACAGTTCTGATTATTTCTTCTGAACATGAATCGAACATTGAGTGAAGATCATGACTGTTCTTCTGAACATGGCATCTTTTGCTTATTCCTTGCTTCCAGAGACTTGACAGCACTTCTCACAAATCTGAACTACATTTGGCTTTAGAGAGGAAGCAGTATGGCTTGAAGATGATTGTTATTAAGTCTAGACCTGTACTTTGACTTATTGAAGTTCAATGTGGAGAATAACTTTTCACACAAATATGTGCTCCCAAAAAGGCACATAGTGCGCTTGAACATTCAGGAATGCTCAGGGAAGCTGGGTGGCAATTCTCTCAAAAATTGCCCATGCATTTCTGCTTTTCCACTAATTTCCCTGAACTTGGTTTTGAGATCAGAGTTGCATAGCAGGTGAGTGAGCTCCATTTGAAGCTCAGGAGGGGTATCTTGCACATCAAAGGAAAAGGGCTTCACACAAATTTGGATAGTGGCTCTGTGATTTTTGAAGTCTGCAAATCTGTGATCAAATTCCTTCTCTAGCTTAAAAATAGCATCCTCATATTTCTCACCACGGAATGGTATGCCTGCATACGCAAGTTCCTTGCATGCTAGGAAATGGCAGTGGTTTGTCTGAGAGAGCTGGGATTTCCATAACACAAGTTTTGTGGAGAATGCTCTCAGGTTGTCATAGGCAGCACTGATAAGCTGCTCCGGGCCTCGTAACATCTTGGTTAGTACATTCAGCTTATGTGTGATGTCAACAAGAAAAGCTAAGTTCATGAGCCATTGTGATCACTCAACTCAGAAACCGCATTCCAATTCTTCTCCATGAAGGCTTTCACTTCTTCTCTCAACTCAAAAAATCTTTTCAGGACATTTCCCCAGCTGAGTCAACATACATCGGTGAAATAGAGCACATCTCCATATTCTGACTCCATTTCTTCTAAAAAGCACAAAACCTCCTGTGCTTGAAGCCCATGGATCTGATTTGGTTGATGCATTTCACAACAACAGACATCACATTGTCACACGGCAGGCATTTACTGCAAAGGGCCTGCTGATGGATAATCCAGTGAAGAGCAATGGCCTTCCCTACACCCTCCTCTTAAAGTTTTTTTTTTGAACAAATGCCAGCAGTCCATTTTTCCTCCCTGTCATCGATGTTGCTCCATCCGTTATTATTCCAACAAAACTCTTCCATGGCAAGCCCGGAATTCTCAATGGCATCACACAGATGCCAAAATATCTCATTAGCGGTGGTCTAACCATGCATTGGAATTATTGTGAGCAGCTCATTTGTCAATTCAAAATTGCAATCAACACCACGGACATAAATTGTGAACTGTGCAGTGTCTGTTATATCTGAGCCCTTGTCAAGAACAACTGAGTATGCATCGAAACATTTGGCTTTCTCACACAGTTGATGATAAATGTCACTTGATATGTCAGAAATGTGCTCTGCCACAGTGTTGGAAGAAAGCATGATTTTGCTAAACTGACCTTTCTTTTCTGGACAGATAATACTTGCAGCCTGTAACATGCTTTTTTTTTTTAAACAAACTCTCCTTCTGTGAATGGTTTTCCTGCCATAGTAATCATCTCACTAACCATTTAACTAGCTTTGACTGATGCGACATTCTCTGGTTGCTTTCTTGATGAAATCTTTTTTTTTTTTTTTTTTTTTGGTTTTTGGGTCACACCCGGCAGTGCTCAGGGGTTACTCCTGGCTCCATGCTCAGAAATTGCTCCTGGCAGGCACAGGGGACCATATAGGCACCGGGATTCGAACTGAAGACATTTTGCATAAAAGGCAAATGCTTTACCTCCATGCTATCTCCCGGGCCCCTCTTGATGAAATCTTGTTTCCTCATTAGACATGCTTTAAGACTGGCAACCCACTTGGCTCTCTCAATTCCTTGATATTTTCCATGTTCCTCAGCATGTTTAGTTGAATAATGGCATTACAAGTTATATTCCTTGTGCACTGCAACTTTCTCTGAGCAAATAAGACATCTGGGGATGCCCCTGTGAACAACAAAGAAATACTGCATCTCCCACTTTTCCTGAAATTGTCTGTGCACATCATCAATCTTTCTCTTCACTGCAGGCTTTGATGAAGTCATGATGAATGTATGACAAAATCTAATTCTGTAATAAACTTCTCTCCCTTTGGCCTTTGATAATGCAAGGAACAGCAAGCAAGAGCAGTGGAAATGATGTCTGAGCTAGGCGCAAAGTATTTGCGATTATTCGCTTACCAAATATTCGCAATAAAAATTCGCATTAGTAAGAAAAAATCGCATAAAATTAGGGTATGCGAATGAATGTTTAATGCGATTTTTTCTTACTACTTGATTTTTATTGCAATTATTCGGTAAGTGAATAATCGCAAATACTGAGCTATTTGAAGGCCGGCCATGGGCCACAAAATGTTGTACAGAGGGCCGCAAATGACTCAGGGGTCAAGAGTTTGAGACTCCTGATTTAGAGTAAAGATAATGGACAGTTATAGTTTTTTCTCAATTTAGGTTCAATTAGTCTTATCTTTGTTTTCTATTTTGTTGTTTGTTTTTATGCAATAATTCTCCATGCTCAGCAATCCTCATGGTAGTATGTGTGACACCTATGATCAAACACTCGTTAGCTATATTCAAGGCAAACACTTCATAGGCATACTGTTTCTCTGGCATGAAACAAAATTAATTCTATATATGATCAAACATTGAAACATTGAGTTTGTATAAAGAAGAAATATATGAAAATGAATGAAATTATCAAAAGGCCAGAAAATTGAAGCAATTGTTTACATGAATAATTGACATAAATTCTGATTTGAACTATGATCAAAAGGGATGCTATGTCTAAAAATCACAAATCACAATGTAATCTCACATAACAAACAAAATTTTTCTTTGTAAAGCGAGAAATTATAGGAAATAGAAGGAAAATTTGGTAATCCAACTAACAGTTCTCTTTTCTCTTTCTCCATCCCTCCCCCCTTCTCTCTCTCTTTCTGCCATTCATCCCATCTTTCTTCCTTCTCCCTACTCTGGGTCAGAATTATTTGACTCACTCAGTCCTGTGCTCATGAACTACACTTGGCCGTACTTGAGAAATCATATGGGTACCTCTTAACACAATACCTTAACTATAAGCAATGTCACTATGTAAATGGATATATATGGTATGTTTTGAGCGGTAGGTTTGTGTCATACCCAGCAGTGCTCAGGGGCTACGCCTTGCTATATGCTCAGAAATCTCCCCTGGCAGGCCCAGGGGACCATATGGATGCCGGGATTTGAACCACCATCCTTCTGCATGCAAGGCCTTCCCACTGTGCTATCTCTCTGGCCCAATATATATGACTTAATTCTCATAACAACTATTGTTATAGTTACTATCTTCTAAGATATCTTCATAAGGTACTGAATCACTAGAAAATATTAATAAATTCTCTAAATTAGAGCAAGTAAAATGAAATTCTAATATAAAGTTCAATAGTCAACAGAGAATTTTCAAAAAGTCTCAAACGTTTAGAAAAAGATTTACTTGCAGATGAGTACTTTAATTTTTGCCTAAAAGGGGATATGGAAAGAAAATTATATGGGGGCAGAGTGGTGGTGTAAGCCTTAAGGCATCTGCCTTGTGTGCGCTAGCCTAGGAACAACTGCAGTCATTTGGCATCCCATATGATCCTCCAACGCAGGAGCATTCCTGAGTGCATAGCCAGGAGTAATCCCTGAGCGTCACTCGGTGTGGCCAAAAACCAAAAAAGAAAAAAAAAAAGAAAATTGTACAATTGTGTAGAAAATATTTGGGGCCCGGGAGATAGTATGGAGGTAAGGCGTTTGCCTTTCATGCAAAAGGTCATCTGTTCGAATCCCTGTGCCCCATATGGTCCCCCGTGCCTGCCGGGAGTGATTTCTGAGCATGGAGCCAGGAGTAACCCCTGAGCACTGCCGGGTGTGACCCCCCCAAAAAATATTGAAAACACTTGTTTCAGTGGTCAGTTTAATGTCCATTGCCTTAAATAAGTTTTATAGTTAAAAATATTAAAAATTAGAGCTCCCCAGCAGCAGAAAGGTACCTCCTTTTTCTGTGAAGGCAGTTGGGAGGGGTGGGCCCCTGCTGTTGCTG
>PVKC010025002.1:0-16662 GCA_004027635.1 Crocidura indochinensis | reverse complement strand
GTCGGGGAGATGCTCAGAGTGCTGGAGTACACTTTTTGCATGCATGAAGCCCATATTCAATCCCCCACACAAAGCCAAAAGTAGCTCCTGAGCACCTCCAGATGTGACCCCAAAAGCCAAAAGAAAAAAGTGTACCTGTTTGGACTGGACCCCAGGTGGGGGAAGAATGTGTAAGCAGCAGAAAGCAGAGATGGTGAATTTCTCATCATTCTGGGGCTTAGGAGGTGCTGCATGGCTGGTTTCCAGCACAGCCTCTTCTTGCTCTGCAAATGGCCCACTTCTGTGTCCTTACTTGGTCTTATTTGTGCTGGTATGGGGACATGGGGTCATTTTCATAGTTCCAGTGTTCTTCTCATAGCACCAATCCTATCCCATCAAGCCCCCCCACCCCCTGTGACCTCACTTCACCCTAGTTGCCTCTTTGAGGACCTTGACTTCAAATACACTTGGGAATTAAGGCTTCAACACTCAAATTTGGGGGAAACTATAATTCAGTTCTGTGATAGTGTCACAGATAAGAAGAACCTTGTCCTTGGTCTTTGTCCATGCTTTTTGCCACAAAGCCTGTAGGGACTTTATAATTTCCTATAGGAGCATCTTTTATTATAATATTTAATTTTATTCTCCATTCCTGAAATAGTTTCAGAGCATAAAGGTGAAATGAGTGTCTTTTGTTATTCATAACAAGCTCTTTTCAACCACTCTGAGTTTATGTTAATGAGGTGACTTTTGGAAAGCCCCTAAGAATGGGGGCCAGTTGCCAGAGGAACCAAGTTTGATTAGAGGGTTGGGGTTTGCTGCCTAATGTCCCTGCACTCCTCTACACCTCCTACACTCTCACCCAATGGCTGGCATGCAGATCAGCCACCTTTGGCCAATGATTTAGTCAACTGTCTATTTTATATCTCTTCCACACACCCCAGAAAGATGGGGTTTGGTGGGTTCCCTGGTTGGTAGACAAGTCTACCATTTACATGCCAAGAAGAGGATAGGTTGAAAACTTCTCCAGGATATCATATTAAAAAGTCACAGAATCCTGGTCTGTTTTATGTGTACTCCGGATACCCAGAAAATTTCAACATTCATTGCTGTTAAAAATTTTTTTTGTGGGGCCGGGCAGTGGTGCTGGAGGTAAGATGCTTGCCTTGCCTGCGCTAGCCTAGGATGGACCACGGTTTGATCCTCCGGTTCCCATATGGTCCCCCAAGCCAGGAGCGACTTCTGAGTGCATAGCCAGGAGTAACCCCTGAGCACTGCTGGGTGTGGCCTCCCAAAATTTTTTTTTTGTTATTTAGAGGGACTGGAGACATTGTACAACACTTGCTTTGCATGCAATTGACCTGGGTTCAATTCCTGGCACCCCATATGATCCACTGAGATATGATCTGTAGAGTTAGACTTGAGCACAGCTAAGTGTGAACTAAACCAATTTTTTTTCTCAAAAAAACCATTTAGGATGTTACCTTGATGCGAATCTTCTTATCACAGTTCTCTCACTCCTCCAAATAAATTCTGTTAATGAAGACTGCTTGCCATTTCTGTGTTCAGCCAACCTCTTCTCTCCACTAGCCCTGACTTTCAAGGAAAGGTAAAAATTAGACTATGTGTGGAAGACAAGAGACTGGCGGAAGCCACAGGTTTGAGCTTGGGTGATGGCAGGACCATTCACTGTGGAAACTGTGGAAGTTGACCTAAGTGAAACCATTTTAAAAATGAGGCAGGCAGCCATGACAGAGAAATTACACTAACTGTCTTGTTTGAACTAGGCCAAAAAGCCAACGTTTTAAGAAACCAGCAAGCAAATAATTGCTTAAGCAGACATCTAATTCACAAGGACTAAAGAATATGGTCTTTTAAAAAAATCATTAGCATGTAGCTTCATTTTATTATGTTGCTTCAGAGGATAGAATCAATAACTAGTTATAGACAGCCAAAAACATTTGGAGCTTATTACAACCAACCTTTCCCCCCCCCCTTTCTTTTCCCCTTTTATCTTTTTTATTTCTTTTTTTTTTTTTATTTGGGTCACACCTGGCAGTGTTCAGGGGCTACTTCTAGTTCAGTGCTTGAAGTTACTCCTGACCGTGCCTGGGGACAATGTAATGTCAAGTATCAAACCAGCCTCCTGCATGCCAAGCAAATACTCAAGTTCATTTACCCCTGAAATTTTCTTAACTATTTGCTTTGTTGTCTTTTTTTTTTCTCTTAAAAACCAACAGGCTAACGAGATACTTCAGTGAGTAGGATACTTGCCTTGCATGCAGCTAACCCAGATTCAATCCCTGGCATCCTCTATGATGTACTGAGCACAGGAATAGTTCCTAACTAAGCATTGCTGGGTCTGAACCCCACCTCCCAAAATAAAAACCCAAATAAACAAAATTGAAGACAAACTCATATTTTTTTTCTTTAAGATACTGAGTTTTCTAGCCAAAGTTCTCAAAATGTAAATGTTTTTTGGTCCCAAATAAATGTGCTTTGCCCTTTAATTGCCTCTTGAATTTTCGAGGTGACATAATCAAAAGAAGACAGCGAGGCATTCAGCTTTGCTGTGTTGACTTTGAGATGTCTCTGAGACAGGCACATGCCATTATCGATATGTTCGTCTGGAACTGGGATGAGGGAATTTGGCAAGACATGAAGATTCTAGGTTTTATCAGCAAACAGTTGGGGTTAGATACGTGGGAATGGGAATAAATGCATGGAAAAAGTGTGTCAGAAACAGAAACCTATTAGAACATTGAGAGGGATAGAGTCAGTTCCCAGAGAGTGAAACTTAGCTGGGAGCCATTTGTATTCTTTGGAAAACAAGAGGAGAGATAAAAGAAGTAGTTACATGTAAAATAGAACCAAGAGACCAAGTTTCAAAAGCTCACAAAGCATCCGCTGGGCTGGCCATTGATGGGCACTGGTGGATGCCATGTAAGGGGCATGCTCTTAGCTTCATCTTTTTCTCAGCTCTGGAATTTGCTGCTCTGACTTCTGGCCCCCTTGGGCCTATGGAGAATGTTGAAATAGAGGGTGAGTTAAAGGCTCTTAGGCTCCTTTGGTGGGTGGCTGGGCTCTCCTGGATGCAGATCATTGGTCCTGGCAGGCCAACAGATAGACCTCTCCACAGAGAATCATTCTCAGGTTCTGTGCCTGTCCAGCTGACTGCCCTTTTCCTGAAGGCCTTGAAGAGAGAGATTTGGGCCATTATCAGAACCTGGAGAGTCCCATGATTCTTTCTGGCATCTCCGTGTCCTGCCAGTATCTTTGGACTCAGCAGCTTCCCAATTTGAGCTCTGCCTTCACTTCTTACCAGAATCCTAACTGGTGCCAACACCACCCAGACTCAGTGGGCGGGAATGACTCGGAGGCTCAGGAACATAAAATAGAGTTTTGAAAAGTGCTATAAGAATCTAAAGTTAATATGAAACAACAACCGGGTGGCAGGGGCTGGGATTATTTTATTAGGTTGCTCCAAATTTTCAGGAAGAATCACAGTATGAAGCAATTTCTTTTGTTTTCAACCACAGCCCTATGTCAGACAGGTCTTGTCTAGTCCACACCATTCATTACTATTGTACTCTTTGTAAAGAAGGTAGGATCCTTTGTGACACTGTTTGTTTATTGTAATTTACTTTATTTTATTTGGCCATACCCAGCTGTGCTCAGGGTATACTGCTGGCTCTGATCTCTGGGATCACTCCTGGCAGGGATTGGGGACTTATGTGATGCCAGGAACCTGTCCCTGGTTGGCCATGTGTAAAGCCAGTGCCTTTCCGTACTGTGCTATCTCCCTGGCTCTCTTGGGAACATTTTAACTGTCACTCAGCAGTTCCATTTCCCTCAGAGATACATTTTGAGACTATCTATGTTGGTATTTATAGAGCTGGGCCATTAGTTTTAATTATTACATTGATACAAACTGAAATACTGTGCACTTATTTACCCCTGCTTGGTGGACATTTTTGAGTTCAGTTTTTACATTATATTTTCTGTGATTGTAGATCTTTCCCCCCAATCTAAGAATGCTTCTTCTGCTTATATACATAGAAGGGAATTGCTACCAAAAAAAAAAAAAAAAAAACATTTAAGGACCGGAGAGATAAAATGGAGGTAAGGGCGTTTGCCTTGCATGCAGAAGGACATTGGTTTAAATCCTGGCATCCCATATGGTCCCCCGAACCTGCCAGGATTGATTTCTGAGCGTAGAGCCAGGAGTAACCCCTGAGCACTGCCAGGTGTGACCCCCCCAAAAAAAAAAACAAAAGAAGAAAAGAGGGGGGAATTGCTGATGATATGGCCTGTGTATATATTTAACTTTATTAGTCATTACTAAATAGACACCTCCTCAAACCTTCTCTAAGCAGTTCTACAAGACCCCATTACCTATAAACAGTGGGTCTAAGTCTTATGTCTTTGTTTTATGTCTGTAATATTTTGAGATTTCTTTTAAAGCTTGGTTGTAACGTCTATATGCAAAAATGTAATAAATACATGGGTAAGATTAGTATTCATTTTTTGTTTTGTTTTTTATTTTTGGACCACACCCAGTGATGCTCAGGGTTTACTCCTGGCTATATGCTAATAAATTGGTCCTGGCTCGGGGGACCATATGGGACACCTGGGGACCGAACTACGGTCTGTCCTAGGTCAGCCACATGCAAGGCAAATGCCCTACTGCTGCGCCACGCCACCACTCCGGCTACCAAGATCAGTATTTCTTAATCTTTATCTGATTGTGTTTCACTTCTGACCCTGTTTCTTTCCCATATTTCTTTCCCTCTCCTGGCCCCACCCTATCCTACTTTCTAGTAGCCTTCTAGGTCTCATGTTGTGACCCTCCATTGACATGAGTTTTACCTATGCCCCCTTGGAATATCCCAGAGGTGCACATGGGGCCAATATGTGAGACACACTTGAATAGACAGTAGAGTAGGTAGTACGTGGCTTAAATTTTAGACTGTGGAAGAGCATAAACAAAAAGAAAACCAATCTTCCCCACCCTTTTGTCCCCAGCCTTCTAATTCTCTGCATTTAGATTTGTG
Organism: Crocidura indochinensis; assembly: GCA_004027635.1. Classification (NCBI taxonomy): domain Eukaryota; kingdom Metazoa; phylum Chordata; class Mammalia; order Eulipotyphla; family Soricidae; genus Crocidura; species Crocidura indochinensis. The sequence continues at coordinate 11,629 of PVKC010025002.1, read as the reverse complement.
TTCTTGAAACAAGTTCAGTACAGTTAGATATTGCAGTAAAGCATTAAGATGGCTCTTTATGTCTCACTTCTTTTGTCTCAATATATTCAGTTGCATAAGTTTGAAATTCATTATTACTCTAAGTCTTGTTTTCTTGGCACCCACCAGCATAGTATTAGGTGAGGATCTGTAAAGCTTCTAATCCCCAAGATCAAAGATTCTTCATTTCCAAAGGACCCATTACAACTGATCTGAGGGGTGCAGGGAATTCACCATCATGATGCTACTTTTCTGGGGTTTCCAGAACCTGTGGCTTCAATTATCTGTCATGGAACAGCCAAAAATATAAATAAATAAATAAATAAATAAACAAGCCCACAAAAAATGACTTGTCACTAGGAATTCTAAACAGAAAGAGGCTGACAGAAATAAGGTGAGACATGAAGGGTAAGGAGTCACTTTATGTAATGCCACCTCAACACAAAGAAAAATTTAAAAATACATGATCATATATAAAGATGTTGAGAAAGCCTTTGATAAGATTTAATATCCACTTATAAGGCCATCACAATTAGGCAAGAAAATTACAAGGGGTCGAAATTGGAAAAGTAAAGCCATCAGAATTTGCCATGGTAATATGCAGATGCCTCGGTAACACACAGAGGAAACCTGAAAACTCTATAAAAGGAACAGGAGCACAAGTACAACAACTTAGCATATGTTGTTCATGCAGGAAACCCAAGTTCAACCCCAGCACTGCGTGTTCCTTGAATACTGCCAGGAGTGACCCTTACATATGTAGCTAAGAGGAGCTTCTGAGTTTGCTGAGTATGGTCCTAAACCCCTATCCCCAAACAAAAGACTATTAACATAGACTAGAGGAGAATCTGGGAAAACTGTATATAAACTACCTTGCGGCCATCTCCTCATCTGGAAAAGTGACTACATCTTCACTTGAGATGTGTGCTTTTTTGAAAGCAAAACTTTCTCTCCCCTTATTTCCTAAAGAATCTTACTCCTAATTCACTATGCACAGCCTTTCTGAAGTTCTCTTGTGTGAGGGAAAGCAACATTCCTGGTAAATATAGAAGGAAATTGGGCCTTTTCTGTCATGCAAAGAGCAATGTCTATCTCCAACCTGAGTTCCACAGTTTCTGGAAAACTCTGGTGATGAGGATCATTTTCCACACCCTGCAGATTAAGAGTGACTCAGGTGCAGTTTGATAACTGCTCTGTGGAGCTGCTGAGATAAGAGGTCTGTAGCATGCCAGTGCTTATAACAGACTGTGATCAGTCCTAAATTTCCCTGGGCACATCCCCAGGTGCCCAATGTGGGTAGAAAAGAAAATGGTAGGTACCTTTCTCCTCCCTGCCTCATGTAATTCTCCCACAAAATTAGGATGAAAGCAGACACACAGGCCAATGGAATAAAATTGAGATTCTAGAAATAAACCCTCATGTGGACAGTTAGTTTATAACAAAGGCATAAAGGGTACAAAATAGAGAAAGGAAAAGCTCTTCAACAAATTGACTTGGAAAAATAGGGCATACGTGCAGAAAAATAAAATTGAATAATTCACACCATGCATAACACTCATGTTGGAATGGATTATAAACTTGGATAGAAGACCCCAAGCCATAAAATACACTGAAGACAGAATGTTTCATGATATTGACTAGTGATGTCTTTGGATATGACTCCATTGGCAAGGGAAATAAAAATTAAGCACTAATAGATTTGTAGGGCAGGAGCAATATACAGCAAGTATGTCACTTGTCTTGCACATGGGTGACCTGGGTTCGATCCTCAGCATCTCATGTGGTTTCCTGAGCCCACCAGGAGTGATTCCTAAGTGCAGAGGTAAAAGTAACCCCTTAGCTTTTCAGGTGTGCCCCCCCCCAAAAAAAAGCAAAAAGAGCAAAAAAATAGGATTATATGAAATTAAATTTGACTTCAAAAATAACAATTTTTTAAAATAATAAATGGGAGAAAATATTTGTACACCATATACCTGACAAAGGCTAATATTTAAGATATAAAAGACTTTAAAAGCTCATAAAAGCAATCTCATCTAAAAATGAGGAAAGAGGACCAGAGCGATAGTAGAGCAGATAGGGCACTTGCCTTGCACATAGCCAACCAAGGTCCCATGATCAGCATCCTATATGGTCCTTTGACACCACCAGGACTAATTCCTGAGTAGAGCCAAGAGTAATCCCTGAACCCACTAGATACGACTCCAAACAACACCCCCCCTCCCAAAATGGGGAGAGAGGTAAACAGATACTTTACTAAAGAAGACAACAGAGTCAGAGGCACATAAAAAAGTCTTATCAGGAAAATGCAAATCAAAAGGAAAATGAGATCCACCTGACACCTGGGAGAGGGCAGGGGTGTGGCAATGAATCTTCATTCATAGTTAGTGAGAATGCAAATTAGACCAGTCTCTATGGAAAACAGTAGAGAAATTTCTCAAAAAATGTAAAATAAGGCTACAGAGCTGGCTCAACAGGCTGGGGTGCTTGCTTTGTAGGACAATCTAGGACTGATGTCTGAGTACCACAAGGGGTGACCCCGAAAACTGAGCTGAGTACAGTCACTCAACAACAGTTAGGTGTGGCTCAAAAATGAAAACAAAAATTAAAAATAGAAAATGTATTCAGTAATTCCACACCTAGTTAACTAAAGAAACAACAAAAAACAAAATGTATATGGGAACAGGGAAGACTGCTCAGCAAGAGTCAAGAGCTTTGCATGCAGGAGCCTGCAGTGAGTTCAGTTCCCGGCACAACAGGAAGTAGATCTCCAGCACTGTGCCAGGAGCAGGTTCCCCTAAGCATTGTTGAGGTAGCCCCAAACAAATGAAAACATCAAGCACACTCATGTTCATTTCAGTGCTATTTACCACAGTAAGATCTAAGAACAACCGAGGTGCCATAGGCAGCCGAATGGGCAAAGAAGCTGCCACATTCATATACAATGATAGTCTCACCCAAGAGAAAAGACGAAACACTTACTTGCCTTTCTTTCTGACAGGTGTGGAACTGGAATGGCTCATGTTAAGTGAAATAAGACAAAAGGAGAAAGACCAACAACGGAGGCGCTCTTCCTAGGTGGCATATAAAAGAAGCCAAGTCAGAGAAGAGGCAGTATCTAATGAAATGATCCCTAAGAAGGATCTTGACTATAGAACTGAGACTGTGGGCTGCTCAGAGACTGAGCCTGGGTTTTCTACATGCTTCAGCACTTTGAATTAGTTTCCTAAACCTAAGCTTTAGTTTTTACACATGATAATCATACTTAAAAAGCTTTCTTAAAACACATGCTGAAAAGCCTTCTGTACCCCTATGTTTGTTGCAGTACTATTCACAATAGTTAGAATCTGGAAACAACCCAAGTGTCTGAAGAACAGATGAATGGCTAAAGAAAATGGGGGGCAGGGCATTGAAAGAGTCTAGTGAACAGTGCTGAAAGGATATGGGCACTTTGGTGGTAGACACTCTCTATACATCAGTAATCCTCAATACAAAATAGAGTTGAAAAAACACACATAGAAAGTTGTTTAACAGTGAGGGAAGGCTGCAGGAGGCCTGGTGTTAGGATCTCTTTCAAGAATGTCAGTGCAGGCATCATGGATGCCTCTGCCTTTGGTCTCAGCTGCCAGGAGTCCCATTGGGAGAATCTCCCAAAGCCTAAGTGCTATAAGCAAAAATCCCATAGAGGACTGGGGAGAAAGCTCAAAGGGGTTGACGGCACACTTAGATGTTCAAGGCCCTTCATTTTATCCCTAATGCTAAATGACTCCATAAGAGGGCCAAGTGTCCCTGAGCTTTTTTGAGGAGGCCACCCCCCACCCCCCCAAAAAATTATCAGTCATTCCAACTGGGGCTGATAATCACCTCCAGAAAATAATGACTTCTTTACCCCCACACATCAAAAAGCATGAAGGAGCCTCTTATCAGCAGTGTCTGAATAGAACACATTCTCCCAGGGAGAAAGAACTTACAGAAAGTCAGCTATGATACTGAGTCCCCACAAATGGCAACTAGCAAGGTTACTCCTAAAGTTACCTCCCTCTCGGCATTGGGGCTATTGTTCCCCTAAGTTGTCAAGTCACATTCTGTCTCGTAAGGGAGACAGAGTTGGTAGGATAGCCACACTTTGTGTATTGTGTTATTATTTTTATATTATATAGATATTATATAGGCCAACAGTTACTTAGCATGTATACTTGCCCTCCAAGGATACAAGAAAGACTTGTAGAAGAGCAGAAAATAGAAAGAAAAAGATCAAGTTCTTGTCCATGAGAGAAAGTGTCATCCATTCTGCAAACTGAGAATTGGCTGTATATATATTCTTGTCAGACACTACAAAGAACAATAACTTGATATGGACTAGGACATATTCTCAGGGGATTAAAGGCAGCCTAGGAACAATACAAAATTGAAGAGAGAGAGAGAGAGAGAGAGAGAGAGAGAGAGAGAGAGAGATTCCTTACGGGAGGAGGAGACATAGACAGATTCAATTGTGCCATATTTTTAACTGGATGGATGACATGCATTGATGACTTATTTTTATTTTATTTCTCTTTCCCCTGGGTAAAATCTTTTATAATAAAGCATACATGTACATATGCACATGTATGCATGCTCACACACACATACCTCACTATATACTCACAAAGCATAAAATTGATGAAACGACAAAGAGATGAAACAAGTGCTAAGATTCAGGCCTTGTATGTGGTCATACCTTGTCAATCATTGGCATTGCAAGGTCTTCATGAGCATCTCCAGGTGCAAACCTGGAGGCCCTCAGAACTGTTGGGTATAGTAGCCCTGGAGCTCTCAGCACCACTGTGGTGGCTCAGGTGTCTCCAGCACCTAAGCAGGAGCACATTCTCTGGCCCTTGAACTGAACCACTGGTTAATTAACCACAGGTCAATCAGGCTAGAGCGATGGCTCAGCGGGCAAGGTGCTAGCCTTGCATGAGACCAACCTAGTTTATGGTACTATGAATCTTTCAGAAGTGATTCCTGAGCACAGAGCCAGGATTAAGTCCTGAGCACTACTGGGTATGGGCCCAAAAACAAAACAAAAAATTAAAAATTAAAAACAGAATCAAAGGTCCAGAGCAATGGCACAAGCAGTAGGGTGTTTGCCTTGCACGCACTAACCTAGAACAGACCTCGGTTCCATCCCCCGGCGTCCCATGTGGTCCCCCAAATCAGGAGCAATTTCTGAGCGCATAGCCAGGAATAACCCCTGAACGTCACCGGATGTGGCTCCAAAACGAAAAACAAAAAACAGAATCAAAAAGTAAAAACAAACTGCTGAGGTGGTTCGTGAAACTACTGAGCAGCAGTGGTGAGATCTTCTCCTCCTCTCTGCAAAAATATTTGTTGCATTATTTTTAAAATTTGCATGCTGCTGTTTTTGGTAAAACTTCCTAGGAATCAGTATTTATAAAGTTAGATCAAGAAGACAAACTATAAAGCCAGAGGGATAGCATAGCAATAGGGAGTTTGCTTTGCACGTGAAGGGAAAATGTCTGTCACAGAGGCAGGCAAGGAGGAGGATGAGGGGAGGACGGAAATTAAACTGGAAACATTGCGGAAAATGTGCACTAGTGAAGGGTGTTGCATATTGTATATAAACTCAAACATGAACAATATATTGTAACTATATATCTCATGGTGATTCAATTAAGTTATTTATTTTTTAAAAATATCAAAGGGAGGGGCCCGGGAGATAGCATGGAGGTAAGGCGTTTGCCTTTCATGCAAAAAGTCATCGGTTCGAATCCCGGTGCCCCATATGGTCCCCCATGCCTGCCAGGAACAATTTCTGAGCATGGAGCCAGAAGTAACTCCTGAGCACTGCCGGGTGTGACCCAAAAACCAAATATATATATATATATATATATATATATATATATATATATATCAAAGGGAAAAATAGTTCTTTTGCTTTTAAGGGAAGACATCAATCTGGCATTCCACTTCATACTGACACTCTAGTTCTGCATCCAGAACATTCTATAGACTAAAATCCTAGTGTTCAGCAGCATGAGTCAGGTGGTGAGCAGCAAGAGGTTGAGGACTGAGGACAGGTAAGTTTTGAGCCAGGTTTGTTAAGTAGGAAGTTAGCAATAAAATGCAGGGTTTAGCACAGTGAAGAAAGGGGAAAAAAAGAAAAGGAAATGAAAGAAAGAGAAAGAAAGAGGAAGGGAGAAAAGGAAGAAAGAAAAGAAAAAGGAGAAAAAGAAAGAAAGAAGGAAGGAAAACTAGAAAAGAAAGAAAAAATAAAAGGAAAGAGAAAAGCAGTGAGCATTCAAAACTCACTTGCCATGAAGACTCATTAGGTGCCAAGGAAAGTAAAAAACAAGCTGTGGAGATGCCCTTCAACAGATGAATGCCTAAAGAAACTGTGGTATATATACACAATGGAATATTATGCAGCTGTCATAAGATGAAGTCATGAAATTTTCCTATACATGGATGTATATGGAATCTATTATGCTGAGTGAAATTAGTCAGAGGGAGAGAGAAACACATAGAATAGTCTTACTCATCCATGGGTTTTAAGAAAAATTAAAGACATTGAAATAATTTCCAGAGTTGAGGGTCGGAAGGATAGGCTCAATATATGAAGCTCACCACAAAGAGTAGTGAGTGCAGTTAGAGAAATAACTATGCTGAGAACTATTATAACAATGCCAATGAGTGAGGAATGTAGAAAGCCTGTCTTGAATACAAGCGAGGTTGGGGAGGGAAGGGATGGGGCATTGGTGATGGGAAGGTTGCACAGGTGAAGAGGGGTGTTCTTGTTATGATTGAAACCAAACAACAATTATGTTTTTAATTATGGTTTTTAAATAAAGAGATTATTTAAATAAAATAAATTTAAAAAAAAAACAAGATGTAGTCCTTGGACTCAATGAATTTAAGTGACATTTGTCAAACAGCTAGACAGTGTACAATGGTGTCAGGATTTCCAGGCCCTTGTGCTTTATAAGGATGGATATGTTTGGGGGCTACACCCATCAGTTCTGGAAGCTAAAATGTAGGGAGGCAGGAGTGAGAATCAAAGTCAGGCCTCACGAATGTTCTCAACACATTGAACTACTTCTCCAGCCCTGAGGATGGTTTCTTTCTTTGGGGGGAGAGTGGGGTAAACCCAGTGATACACGGAACTTACTCCTGGCTCTGCACTCAGGAATCACTCACTCCTGGCAGACTCGAGGGACCATATGGGGATGTCAAGGATCAAACCCAAGTCAATTGCACTCAAGAAAGTAATTTACCTGGGGCTGGAGAGATAAGAGAGCACAGCAGTAGGGCATTTGCCTTGCATGCGGCAGACCCAGGATGAAACTGGGTTCAATCCCCAGCATCCCATGTGGTTCCCTGAGCCTGCCAGGAGTGACTTTTTTTCTGAGCGCAAAACTAGGAGTAATCCCTAATGCTGCTGGGTGTGGTCCAAAAACAAACAAACAAACAAAGAAGAAACAAAAAAGCAAGCCTTTACCTGCTATACTATCACTCTGGTCCCTAAAGGATGATTTCTTGTTTTGTTTTTTTGTTTTTGTTTTGGGGCCACACCCAATCGTGCTCAGGGGTTACTCCTGGCTGTCTGCTCAGAAATAGCTCCTGGCAGGCACAGGGGACCATATGGGACACCGGGATTCGAACCAACCACCTTTGGTCCTGGATTGGCTGCTTGCAAGGCAAACACCGCTGTGCTATCTCTCTGGGCCCAAGGATGATTTCTTAAACTACACACTAACCCCACGAAGCAAGTACTTCTAAGTCCATGCTGAAAGTGAGGAATCTGAGGCACAGAGCAGTTGATCTCCTCTCTCAAGGACAGGGCCAAGAATTAAATTAGCATCATTTTAAGTATCTTCCCTCTCAAGAACAGAGAAATTTTAGTGGAGAGTTGGAATTTGTGGTATCTTTGGAAAACTATGTAAAAGCCTAACATTTTCAGCCCCTAACCCCTACCCCAACCCCATGGATCCATTTGCTGACTTTATTTTCTGAATTCATCTTTCCTTCCTTTCCTACTCTCCCTAGTTGACTTTCTTCCACCTGGCTGTTTTCATTTTTTCTTTTTTATTTCCATTTTCTTGAGCCTACATTTGGAGAAGATAGAATAGATAGTCCCTACATCAGTTTAGAAAAAGTAGGTTGGTAATCCCATATTTCAAAAAATAAAAAATGGTACTAGAGTGATCATTAGGTGGTAAGGTGCTTGCCTTGCATGTGTCCAACAAGGGTTTGATGCCCAGTGCCACATATGGACCCCCAAGCCTCACCAGGAGTGATCCCTGAACACAGAGACAGGAGTAAACTGAGCAGTAGTACCCAAATACCAACCAAAATAAGGCAAAACAAAAACACTAAAAGTTCTTTCTCCAAGATAAAGAACAAGATAGTGTTCACTATGTCTGTTACTCAAAGTAGTTTTGGGATTCCTAGTCAGAACAATCAGGCAAGGATAATAAAGGTTACAAATTGAGGTGTGTGCAATGTCAGTATCATAGCCAATGAAGTTTATTCGAGGCATGTTTATTGCTAATTGGAAAAATAAGGTAAAGGAAAAAGTAAAACTATTACATTTTTGCAGAAGGCCTAATGATATACATATAAATTTTTTTAAAACTCCTCCAACAGGCAAATAAAAATAAATGAATACAATAAGGTGATCAAATATGAAAAGAACACACAAAAATTTATTGCTCCTTATGAAAATAATGAATGAGCAGAAAGAGAAGTCATCAAATAGCATTAAAAAACTGGGACCAGAGAGATAGTACAACAGATAAGGCTCTTGCCTTGCTCAGAGTCAATCTAGGTTCAATTCCTACATCTCATATAATCCCCCAAGCCTGTCAGGAGTGATAGCACAGAAGCAGGAGTAAGCCCTGCGCACAGTAGTTCCCAAAGCAAAACAAAAGAGAATTAAATATCTCAGAATAAATTCAACCAACGTAGTAAAAGACCCATATACTGAAAACTATATAAGCCCCCAAAGAAATGGAAAACATTTTATGCCCATACGACAGAAGAATTAATATCGTATTCAAATTAGTTTATATTTCCTACAATATCATACAGATTCAATGCAATCCCTATCAAAATCTCATGGTGCTCTTTAAAATAATAGAACTTAAAAAATGATGAAATTTGGAACTTTGAAAGCCCCAAATAGCAAAAATAATTCTGAGCCAAAACCAAAATGAAGAGATCATACTCCCCCAACTTCAAACTATTTTACAAAATGGTCAAATCAGCTTGCTATTGGAATAAAAACAGAATCACAGATTAATGGAATAGAATTGAGAGCCCAGAAATAAACCCACACACATATGGACAATTAATTAATAATACAGCAGCCAAGAATGAACAATGGAGTATGGAAAGTTTCTTCAATGAGAGGTGTTGGGAAAACTGGACAGCTACGCATGGAAGAATGAAATTAAACCACCCTCTAGTGCCACACACAAAGAGAAAAGAAATTCTAGACTCCTCTGTTAGGTAGAGAATGCAGCTCAAGTGGCAGAGCGTAGGGTTTGCATATGTGAGGAAGTGCATTCAATCCCTAATATATTATGGTTCCTGGGCACTGCCAGGAGTAGCCCAATGGAAAAAAAAAAAAGCTTGACTGTTTAAGAACTGAAGCCATAAAATACATAGACAAAAGCTAAGACAATTTGCACTTTGGCACTTTACAGCTGTCTTTGGGAAATCTACTTCAAAGGCAAAATATAAAGTGAACAAAAATAAAATGAAACATCAAGCTACTGAAAAGCTTCTGCATAGTGAAAGAAACTCATCAAAATGAAAAGACATCTTACTGAATGGAAGATATCTATACATGATCTGCTTGACAAAACGTTCATATCAAAAAAATAAAGAATGCATAGAAGTCAGCAATACATAACCCAATAAAAACCAGACAGAGGGGTCTGAATACAGATACTTTGCCAAAAAAGATGTAAGTATATGTATGTTTGTGTAAGGATACATGTCTATCTGTATATGTATGTTTATGCATATATATGTGTATACACATGTGTATATGTATGCATATTGCTGGGGTTGGCAGAATGACTAGGAAAGGGCTGATGTGCATGTGCTGCAAATTGAAAGCCCAGGTTCCATCCCCAACTTCTGACTTCTTGAGAAAAACTGGGGAGAACAAATCCTGAGAATCAAGTCAGGAGTAGCCCTTAAGTATCACTCAGTGTGGCTTACAAACAAAATCAAATCAAATCCCTCAAATAAAGAAGACATAGAGATGGCCAATGTTCATAATTTCTGTTGATTAAGAAAAAGCATAACATGAGGCCAGAGCATATAGGGAACTAGCGTGTACGCGGCTGATCTGGGCTGAATCCTCGGCATCCTATATGGTCCCCCAAGTTCACCAGGAGTAACCCCTAAGCACTGCCAGGTGTAGCCCAAATCCACCCCCCTCAAAAGGCATAACGAAACAATTACTTATCACCTTACACCAGTGAGAATGGCTACTATCCAAAAGGCAAGAAACAGCAAGTGTTGGGGGATCTTGGAGTGAAGGAAGCTCTGTACACTATTGGTTAGAACAGAAAGTAGGAGTTAGTCATTAGGGAAAGTGAAATTACAGAATAAGAAACTCCACATGACCCAGTCATTTCATTTCCAAGTATTGACCCAAGATATTCTAAGACCCTAATTTGAACAGATAGATACACCTCATGTTTATGACATTATTTACAATAGTCAAGAGCTGGAGACAACCCAACTACCCAGAAACATGATGGGGAAAGAGGATGTGGTTTACATAAGTCATGGACTACTCCTCCACTAGAAAGAAAAATAATCCTGCTATTTGCAACAACATGCACAGGCCTAGAGGGTGTTGTTCTTAGTGGGAAAAAAAAGTCAGTCAGAGGCTAGAGTGATAGTACAACAGGTAAGGTGCTTGCCTTGCGCACAGTCAACCTAAGTTAGAACTCAACACCCCTTTTAGTCCCCTGACCCATGCCAATGAGTACAGAGTACAGATGTTAGCCCTGAGCACTGCCTGGTGTGGCCCCAAAACAAAAACAAAAAGGAGAAAAAGAACAGACAGAGAAACACTGGACAGTTTTCAAGATGCTGGAATACAGAGAAAAAATAAACTTAAAACAAAAATGAATTTTAAGTTATAAGAACAAATTACTGGTTGCCAGAGGGAAGAGAGATGGACAGGTCTAAATGGATATGTATCAGTTGTATGGTCAAGGATAGAACAAAGCATTAGATTGTGTACTTTTATAAATTATATATAATAAGGTGGATACATAACAATATACATATTAGGTTTGGACCAGACCTGGTGATACTCAGGTTTTACTCCTAGTGTTCTCCTAAAGGATCATTCTTGGCAGACTTGCAGGTTCATATGTGGTGCAGCAGGAAATTGAACCTGGGTTGTCCACATGCAAAGCAAGTACCTTACCCACTATACATTAAAGGTTGAATTTTAAAATGAAAATAATGAAAACAAAAGGCCTGGATTCAAAGCTCTAGATAACTCAATTTTGGGTTCTCTGAGTGAATAATCCCTTCCCTGATAGCCAAATGCAAGCCATACATGCTGTCTTTCTATTTCTCGAGT
>PVKC010025001.1:0-16347 GCA_004027635.1 Crocidura indochinensis | reverse complement strand
GGAGTCAAGTGGGGTTTTTCTGGGGGTCAGGACAGGGTAATTTCTTTCCATGCCAGAGAAAGCTGCTGCTTCAAACAACCTGTCTAGTGTGGCTCCTCAAAGAAACCCATGCCCATCACACATAATCTTTAAAAACCACCAACCCGTAAGTATTCATACTCCAAATTTTATTCACTTTCTTCAAGCAATCCTGAGGAAAGATGAGCACAGGAGGACTCAGGGTTCCTCAAGTAGATGTCTGGGCGGGTGATCAGTCTGGGATGACTGACCTTGGCCACTTCCTCATGTTTTTAGTCCATCATAACAAATGGCAGCAAGGGCTAGGACTTCCAAGTGGGGGTGAAGGGATTCTAGGGTTCTCACCAAGAACCATCAAAGCTTCACCCAAGTCCTCGGCGAGAAAAACTCAGCTCTGCTCCGAATCACAAAAAGATAGGAGAAGGGCGTGTGTACGTGCAGGGTATGTACGTGTATGTATTTCTCTTTGAGAAATCAGGGTGTGTGTTCTGAGGGTTGAGAAGGGATTTCCGTCGTAGGAGGAGGTAGTTTTCCACCGGGTGACTCTCAGCTTGATCCACTGCAGCTGACCAGGCCCGCACCAAGGAGACCAAACTGTTACCATCCACCAAATCTGTCTCCATCCACTAGGGTGATCCCTGGAAACCCCGGTCGCAAGAGGTCTGAAACCCTCTGATCTCCTGCAGTCCGTTGAGCATCTGTCAAGACTTCTCGCTTCCCATTAAATAAGTGGGCGATTGTCCCTTGCAGTCAGGTGGGGGAGCCCCTGTCCCCCTGGGCCATCATTAGATGAGCCATCTGGTGAGCCTGGGCCATCATCCACCTGTCACCGTCCATCAGGAGCGGTCTCAGGGGGCCCCAAGCTCGTCGGACGCTCCCCATCGTGATGGGGCGGCTCTTTGGTGGGGTCCCGGAGGCGGACGAAGGCGCCCATGGCCGTGGCGTGGCCTGAACGCAGCAACTGCAACTGGCGCTTCCCGCGACGGTACAGGTACTCGATGCGTAGCACGTCGGAGCGCGGCAAGCAGGCGTGCTGCCGGAACTCAGCCCGCACCCGAGCCTCGGCACCCGGCTTCCCGCGTCCGGCGCGGAGCAGCTCGCGGTATAAGCTCAGGATTTGTCTCTGCAGCCGGCTGGGTCTGCTCATGACAGCGAGCAGCAGAGCTGGGGACTCCGAGGTTCTCCGGGCAGCACTTCCGCCCCGAGCTCTCCCGAAACCCCGCCCACCATCTCCTGTCTTCCGGTGCCCTCGCGCCCCATTGGTTGCCGTTGCTTGTACGTCATAATATCGCGCCGCGAGGGGGCGGGACTTCCGGTCCGCTGGCTCGACTCTGTCCTTGAAGAAGGGACGGGATGCCTGGACTGTTGTAGGGAAGGAAATGGAATCTGAGTCGAGATAAATTTCTGAACTGTGCCCTTGCACAGATGAATGGCTAAATAAACTGTGGTACATATACACCATGGAATATTATGCAGCCGTCAGGAGATGAAGTCATGAAATTTTTCTAGACATGGATGTACATGGAATCTATTATGTTAAGTGAAATAAGTCAGAGGGAGAGAGATAGACGCAGAATAGTCTCCCTCATTTATGGATTTTACGAAAAAATGAAAGACATTATTGTAATAAAGCCCAGAGACAATAGAATTAAAGGCTGGAAGGGCTGGAAGGACTGGCTCACAATTTGAATCTCACCACAAAGAGTGTCATGGTAACACTCATGACAGTGTTAGAGAATGAGAGAAGTAAGATGCCTGTCTTGAATACAGGCAGGGGTGGAAGAGGAGGCCGGGCATTGGTGGTGGGAATGTTGTACTGGTGATAGGAGGTGTTCTGTTTATAACTGAAACCTAACTACAAACATGCTTGCAATCATGGTGCTTAACTACTTATAAAAATATAGATAAATTGAGGCCATTGTGGAATAAAAAAGTTCTGAAATGTGGGGCATGGGGAGAAAAAACACACAAACAAGTTCTTTAGTTGTATTTATTTCTTAAGGCAGTTTTAGGGTGCTCCTGGCAATCCAGCTGCCCTGGAGGCCCAGCCCTGGGGATTGGGCCGAGAGAGACGCTCCCACAGGTCTAATGGTTGTGTCTCAGCTGGCCGGCCTGGCTGCTCGGTGCTGTGGGAAGAAACAGAGAGATGGTGACTCTTCTAGGTCCTCAAGGGGCTGTTTATGGCCCTGGGAGTTGAGCCACTGGCACCTGTGGGTGCTCTACTGTCCAGGAGCAATAAGGGGTGACTCCTCACCAGCTGCTGAAGCTCCGGGCCTGGCACCCCTGGAACACGTCTACTAGGCTGGTACCCCAGAATGGCCCTGGAAGTTTCAGATCATCAGCTGCAATCCCGTTGTAATCTCCGCACGCGGCTCGCAGGCGTCCTCGGAGCGCGGGAGAGGCGCGAAGGGCGACCGCCCCTTGGAGCCCCACTTCCACCCGCAGTGTCGGAGACCTCTCGATGATCACCCCAGAGTCTTCTGCCCAGCGAGCCACCACGCCCCTGCACACCTGAGCAGGGAGACGTGTGCGACGACCGTTCACCTAAGGGAGATCAGGACTGAGAACTAGATGGCTCGGCTACTGTCAGGTCGGCCGAGAGCCTCTGGCAGTAACAGTTCTCCAAGAGTTCTTCTCCAAGCTCTTTGCTGGAGGAATTAAGTCTGGGTTGACTCCAGCGTCGTGATGAAAACAAGACTAGTGGGAGAAGGTTTGGAGTAATAGTATATAGCTGTTGGCCCACCAATGGCCCAACGTCACAACTTTACAACTGATCTTTGCAGAGATACCTAAATAGCCAAGATTCCAGAAGTGCTGGTATTTGGGCTGAGCACATCTGGAATTTTGGCTGAGATCTCTAGGATCTTCTCGAAGTAAATGAAGGCAGCTTGCTGACCCCCAATCTCTTCTATACTTTTTTCTGGAAGTCCTGTCATCACAGACATGTCCCACAACCACTGCCAGCTCAAACACAGAACCTGGAATTCCTGGAGTGTGTGGACACATGTACAGTCGTAAGACACTTTTGAAGTTTTCAATACTGACACCCCAGTAGGAACACACCAAATTAGATGTCAAAACTAGTATAGAAGCCAACAAAGAAAACAAAACAAAGAGGGTTAATTAACAAAAAAACAGAATAATCAATTATCAACACACATTAAACCTCAGACAATGATTTAATGACCCCCCCCATTGTAAGATACTACAATTTTCACAAATTTTCTTTTGCTGAAGCGTTTTCCCCTACTAATTCCATTACCATTTAGTTGTAAACAAGCAACATAAAGTCAACTATTTTGTAGCTACCAAGGGGGCAGGCTTGGGGATGAGTGGAAATCCAAAGACAATTTTTGGTTTTTGGGTCACTCCTGGTGATGCTCAGGGGTTACTCCTGGCTATACACTCAGAAGTTGCTCCCAGCTTGGGACTTTTTGGGATGCTGGGAATCGAACTGAGGTTCATCCTGGGTCAGCTGCGTACAAGGCAAACACCCTACCATTCTGCTATCACTCTGGCCCCTGATGGAGGGAATTTTACACTGGTGGTGGGACTGGTGTTGGAATATGGAATGCCAGAAACAAATGTATTGTGAGCCACTATGTAAGCCATAGTGTTTAAATAAAATAATAGAAAATTTAAAAGCTGCAAGAGCAATCTCAGCTTACACTTACCAAGCATTTAGCATGTTTCAAACACTCTACAGGTATCCTCACAGCTGCCCTAGGTGGGAGTACTATTCTTGTCACTATTTTTTTTTTGAGGAAGAGCAAACGGCCACAGATAGGTTGAATTGCTTGCCAGGGCTACCCCAGAAGCTGAAGATACCACTGGGACTCTCCATCACTCTCCTATTTTGGGGGGAGAGGCACATACTAGACCTTACTCCTGACTCTGTGCTCTGGTGGTATGTGGGGACCCATTTATGATGCCAAGGATCAAACTTAGGTCAGTTGTATGCAAGGCAAGCACCATAGCACCCAGTATCTATCTACCTCTCAAGTCCACAGTTAGGGTCTCTTGGTCACTTCATCAAAAGCTTTGACTTCCTCACCTGCCAGGCTGCATCTGATGCTCCACCAGTCCTTTTCCTACTATAAGCCTTCAAAGACATTGCTAACTCCTTTCCCTGCACAGGCATTCTGGTTTGTTTTTGCTTATAAAACATGTCTGCTGGGGACTGGAGCGGTGGTGCAGCGGTAGGGCTTTTGCCTTGCATGAGACTTACTTAGGATGAACTGCAGTTTGATCCCCCAGCATTCCTTATGGTCCCTGAGCCCACCAGAAATGATTCTTGAGTGCAAAGCCAGGAGTAATCCTAAGCACCAATAGGTGTGACCTCAAAACAAAAATGGTCAGGGGCTGGAGAGATAGCATGGAGATAAGGCATTTGCCTTGCATGCAGATGGACAGTGGTTCGAATCCCAGCATCTCATATGGTCCCCTGAGCAGCCTGCCAGGAGCGATTTCTGAGTGTAGAGCCAGGAGCGCTGTTGGGTGTGACCCAAAAACCAAAAAGAAAAAAAAAGGTCACAATCAATCCATGCTAAGCTTTGCTTATACTCTCTTCTTTGTCTTTCCTCCATGGCTAGGGAGATTGTGTCTCCAACATTCTCTGACTCTGGGTGCTGCTCCCTGGAGCCAATGATTTCTTAAGTCTCCAATAATCTCCTTGGTTCTGAATCCATAGTCACGTGGGGATATGTTTGTAATTATTTTCACCAGATTCCCCCCAAAATGACTTCCCCTATTCCTCCACTATGCCTCCTTCCAGTCTCTTACCAGACTGACTTTAGGGATACTCCCACAGACAGCTTGAGAATCCCAAGTCTGCTCACAACATTCTGGTCTGTGATTAAGGCTCCATTCCAGTCCTTAGTTATTCCCAGGCATTTAGCAGTTCTCATGTGTTTTATTTATATTTTAGGCCCCACCCCGCAGTGGTCCTGGGTCTGTGCTCAAGAATCACTCTTGGTGGCCATATGGGGTTTGGGGTTTGAATCTGGGTTGACTGTGTACCAGGCAAGCACCTTACCTGCTGTGCTACTACTCTGGCCCTGCAGAACTTAGGTGAAGGTGAGATCAGGGGGTCCTGATAAGTCCAGGTGGAAGTTTAGGGATATTTTAGTGGTGGTCAGTGTGAGATCAGGATGATAAGAAGAGGCCTTGGTGGACCAGAAGAGACCTAGAACCATGACCAGATTACAAGGAGGGGGATCTTGGCTGGGGAGGGAGTGGAGGATCTCTTACCCAGACATCTCCATTGGGTCCCACAGCTGCACAGCCATCCCGGAAGCCGATGATCACTCGTGCTTGTGGAGTAGAGCAGCCAGGACAGGGTGGGAAGTCAGCAGTCACATGGAACCAGTCAGGATCTTGGGATCCGGAGCCCATCAGTGTGGCCAGTTCATAGGCACAGGGTGTAACAGGTGTGGGTGCCAGCCCCCTGAAGCCATCAAAGGTGGTGAGGAGACCCCCAGGCACCAGGCGACAAGTGGCCCCATCCCCTGCCTCACAGCACCACGAGCCTCCATCAAGGATACAGCTTGTGCCTTGCATGCAGGAGAAGGGCTGGCACTGGAGACCATGACCTGGGACACACACACAGCGCTCCTGACAGCCTGGGAGGATAAATTCCTCCCCCACCTGCAGTCAAACAGGTACATCTCAAATTAGGTAAAAAAACAAACAAAAATATCATGAGGGGACAGAGAGATAGTACAGTGAGCTGTGTATTTGCCTTATACCTGGTCAACCTGTGTTCAGTCTCAGCACCCCATATGGTTCCTGGAGGTCTGCCAGTAATGAATCTGTTTGCAGAGCCAGGAATAATCCCTGAATACCACCAATGTTCCTCTGCCAACCCAAAAAACCCCTGGAAACATTATGAACATTAACAAACAATGAATCCAAATCACAGAGAACTAAATCCTCTGGCATTTGCCTTGCAAGCAGCTGATCCAGGACCAAAGGTGGTTGGTTAGAATCCCGGTGTCCCATATGGTCCCCGTGCCTGCCAGGAGCTATTTCTGAGCAGACAGCCAGGAGTAACCCCTGAACACCGCTGGGTGTGGCCCAAAAACCAAAAAAAAAAAAAAAAAAAAAAAAACCCGAAATAAAACCACCAAGGGCTGGAGTGATAGTACAGTGCTAAGGCATTTGCCTTGCATGCAGCCAACACAGGATGGACCCCGGTTCGAATCCCACATCTCATATGGTCCCTGAACCTGCCAGAAGCAACCTCCAAATGCAGAGCCAGGAGTAACCCCTGAGTGCTGCCGGGTGTGATCCAAAAAACTAAAGCCAAAACAAACAAATAACACCAAAGTTTGATAGAAGAAAAGTTACAAAGTCTATAAAGTTAAAAGAAAAAACAGGAATGATAGCATAGTGGGTAGGGCTTTTGCCTTGCATGTGACTGACCTGGATTAGATACCTAGTATTCCATATGATCCCTCAAGCTTGCCAGGAATGATTTCTCAGTACAGAGCCAGTAAACCCTGAGCACAGCTGGGTGTGGCCCAACCCACTCAAATAAATAAAGAAAAGAAAAATAGACACTGCTTTCAGGGGTCCGAAAACTTTTTGTTTTTTGGTCTTTGGGCCACACCTAGTACGCTCAGGGGATACTCTGGCTCTGTGCTCAGAAATAGCTCCTGACAGGCACAAGGGACCATATGGAATGCCGGAATTTGAACCACCCGTTGGTCCTGGGTTGTCTACTTGCAAGGCAAATACTCTACAGCTGTGCTATCTCTCTGCCCACCCCCCCCAATCTTTTACAGGGAGCCAGATCACTAGCCCTCAGACTGTTGGAGGTTCAGACTATAGTTTAAAAAAACAGGAACAATAGTTTCTCACGGGCTATAGTTTAAGGAGCCTTGCTGGAGACTGAAAGGAGGAGTCCAGAGATAGAGAGATGGTGGGGAGTTGGAGAGTCTGGCACACATTCCTCACATCTTCGCTGGGAGCCTTGGAGGAGTTGGCTGCTAAGCAGGAGAGGCATCGGTGTCAACCCCCCTTACCAGATAAACATCCTCAGTGGGCTGCATGTGGCCTGTGGGCTGTAGTTTAAGGACCCCTGGCTTAGATGTTAAAAAAGATGCTTAGGGCTAGGAGACAGGACATGGGTGAAGGTCCCAGCACCACAAGGTCCCTGAGCATTGCTGTAAGAGACACTGTAGTGGAAAGCCCCAAAGATGTTTATTCCCCTTATAACACAGAAACAGTGGAAAATCTATGAAGATTTTTTTCATCTATAGTTGGGCAAACATTAAATTTGCATAAAGAAATAAATAATATTTACTAGGTTTCTATAAGTATCAGAATATCTTCTATAATTATCTTTTTTTTTTAAACAAGGGGCACAACTGGCAGTGCTCAGGGATCACTCTTGGCAATGATTATGGGACTATACTGGGGTGCAGGGATCAAATCCGAGTCAGTTGCATGCAATGCAAGTGCCCTACCTGCTGTATTAACTCTGGCCCTTGTCACTATCTTTTTTTGTTCTGTTTGGCAGCCACACCTAGCGTGACTGCTCCCAGCTTGGTGCTGGGGTACTCTGTGCGGTACCATGGATTGAAAACATTTTCCTGTCTGACTTCTAACTGGTCTCTATGGACCTACAGTCCATCAAGCTCTTCACACTGCATTTGCCTGTTAAGTTTTTTAGTCTGTGAATTCCAGACAATCTCTCCACTTCCCACTGGTACAGTGCCAGGATTTCCCTATGGCCCCCGAATGTGGTATCAGCACAAAAGCCTGTGCACAGCAGATCTGCACTGTCAAGGAAGCTGCACTTTACCTCTGTCCTTGTTCTCAGGGCTGTTCAGGGGATTAAACAAACATGTGTTTCCTATCATGTAGCCTCTGCTCTAAAGGACAACTAAATTATCTAGCCTGTGGCATGGGGTTAGAAGGGCGAGTGGTCACCTAACAGGAGACAGTCTGCTTGCCCAGGTACTATCAATGGTTTTGTGATTGTTTTGATTTTGGGGCCACTTCTGGTGGTGCTTAGGGATTACTCCTAACCCTGTACTCAAGGATCTACTCCTGGAAGGTCTGGGAGAAAATCATATGAGTCTGGATCTAGAATCTGGGTTGGCTACATGCAAGGTAAACATCCTATTCCCTGTTCAATCGCTCTAAGCCTCCAAATAAAACCCCTTCAATTTACCAACATGGGGTCACTTAGTTGAATGTGGGGCTCATGGAAAGCTAAACATTTTTTCCTGGGGCCAGAGTAATAGTATAGTGGGTAGGGCATTTTCCCTTCAGGTGATTGACCTGGGTTCCATTCCCATATGGTCCCGAGAGCCTGCCAGAAATGATCCCTGAGTACAAAACCAGGAGTAACCCCTAGTTTTGGGGCCAGTTGTGACCCAAAAACCAATCAAACAACCCCCTCAAATCTGTGGGGAGTGAGAACTATTGCATGGGATATTACTGGCTTTCTATTTTCATGGTTATTTGTATCCTGTTTCCCCACATTATCTGCATATTTTGGTTTCTGTGCTAACACATAACTTCTCTATCACCCAACTTATGCATTCATTTCTGTCACTTCCAAATGAAAATTCTGTCTTGATCTAATTGTGTTTCGGAGAACTTCGGTTTTTATTTTGGGGCCAAACCCAGTGATGTGGGATTCGGGGATCATATGTTGTGCCAGAGATCAAATTTGAATCAGCCTGTACAAGGCCAGTGCTCTACCTGCTGTACTATCTCTTCAACTTCAGAACATCTTTTTCCTTTTCTCTTATTTGGTTGGGGCTAAATCCAATATATGCAAAGCCAGCTAGCACTCTTCCACCTTGGTATACCCCTGCCCAGTGATGGGGGGATTTGTTCCCCTGCCCATACCTGGAACCTCTCTTACCGGTAGGTAACGTCCATTGTGCAAGCAGCCGCAGTGGTCGCGGGACACACAATCAGTGCCATCAAAGACAAGGCCGGGTTCACACTCACAGCCCTCATAGCACTGGGTGGCACAGTGAGTGGGGCTGGCAGGCAGGACACAGCTTCCTGCACACGTCTTGGCACAGACGCTATAGTGGTGTCGGGGTGGGCAAGACACAGCTGTGGGCAGACAGATAGCAAAAGCCTGTCAGATTCTTTCCCCATCCTGTTGCCTCCTGTGCACAGTCGGTCTTCAGCCCTTGCAAATTTCCCATCATCCACCTTGGCAATGACTGACCCTTCCTGTGACCGTCTGCCTACGCGATCTCCTTGGTCGATTCCATCTGTCTGGGCTTCTTTATTCTCGGCCGGCCCCTATACAAATGCACACCCACACCCAGGCAAGGCACTCACGGCAAAGATTGGGGCTCCTCCACGGCAAGACAGGGATCCCAGCCTCCTGGCAGGCTGCTGTATAAGCAGTGAGGGCTTGACAGAGGCTCTGATTTCCATCCTGGGAGTGACATTCATCCTGTAGGCATATCCTCAGGAAAGGCTTGGGGTCCACTTGGCCCAAACAGTGGCCAAAGGGGCCATCGGGGGCCTGGAGAAGCCCACAGATCTTGGGAGTCTTGAAGAGAGGGGTGAGTTGCATCGAGCAGTTCAAGCTAAAGCCCGGGTCAACTGCAGGCAGGGGGCATGGGACAGCCACTGGGCCCGTGGGTGAGGATCTCGTGTCCAAAGGCAGGTTGAGGGGGTCGTTGTCATCACCAAAGGCCCCACAGAGCCCAGCCAGGCGGCCGTGGAAGGCAGAGGGCACGCTTAGGTACACCTGGCTCCCCCAGTCATACAGGAGACGAAGCCCACAGATTGCGTGCACCACTACGTGGCGGCCCTCTAGGGTGGCCCAAACCTGGCCCCCTGGCAGGGTCCAGGGTAGCTGCCAGCGCTCCCCATCCACCTGTGCAGGAAGAAAAGGATCAGGGTCAGGCTCGAAGGCCCCAATAGCTCCTGCACCTCCCAGACACGTGACCCATGCCTAGTGGTATAAATGAACCATGAGACATGGGGAAGGGGCTTGGATGTTCTCAACGCTCTGATTCTGCAGCCATGAACTGGGAAGCTAAGAGTCCACCATGGGGCTGCATGGAGAGAGAAATGCTCACCCAGAAAGATATACAACAGCACTGGGAATATAATAAGGGCTTTCTGATCTGAGCCCCAATCAGTCAAATGCCACTTGGCTCACAGCACAGGATTGAGAAAGCTGGCTGGGATAAGTCACTGAGACTTGGAGGTGATTACTCAGCACTGGTTGACTGACACAGCTTTTGCAAGGATTAAATGAGACGGTGAATGGAAAGTGCTTATCTGTGCTGCAGACCACCAGGGGTCGCTCCTGAGCCTAGAGCCAGGAGTAGTCCCCCGAACACTGCCAGGAGAGTCCCAATCAGAGGAGTTACCAGCACATTTGTATTAAATCATTCCCGGGGTTCCTCCTGACTTCAGTTTCCTCAAACTGGCATAGACTGTTCCCTTGGTACAGTGTAGCACACCTTTGGTACAAACTGGCATATCTAACCGTGGACAGGCACCAGTTGACATACCCAGGCTCAAAGAACAAACATCCGCCACAGTGCCTGCTGCCACCTATCATGTCACAAATGACAAAGGCTTTTCTCCTGGATACCCACAGTGTCAACCCCTGATGGCACATGGTAAAGATGTGGAAGATGGAAGAATAGGGGATGGTAGTGAACCTGAACTGGTCAGGCAACCAGGTCAAGGACAAACCAGTCCTGTCCTGGGTCATAGGGTAGGCATGGAGTTTACAGAGGAAGAGCAAATGAAACTCTGGCTTGAGCTTTGTGCCCAGGTCTTAGCAACTGCCAGTCCACACCCTTTTAGGCCTGCAAATTGGTTCTATCCGCAGCCTCTCCTGGATGTCTCCTCTTGCAGCCACAATAAATCACCATCAAGCTGTGGCCTTCAGTTACACATATGTGCTCTAAGACTAGGCCTAGAAGCAAAGTGTTGGAGGAGGGGATTCTCTCAGAGGTGACAAGGAAGAAATCACACTTTGGTTTTTCCCCATCTTCAGGAAGCACCCTCAGACTCAGCCAGCCTGGTCCTCCCTCCCACCTCTCCTAAGGTCCCAGGATGCCTCCAGACCTGCCCAGAGAGCCCAGGATCCTTTACCAAGTCCTGAACTTGCCCTTTCCTGAGGACAGACATGTGCTCAAGGGTCTGGGATTCAGAGACATTCTTCTGTGGTTGGCAATGTCTGTCTGTTACAGACGTTATAGACTGGCATAGATAGGTACTTCCTGGCAAATTTGGCACAGAATGACAAAAGAATACAGCCTGACTCTGAGTGGCAAGACTGGCACATGCTGGATCATATGGGTACAGCTTGGCATTGCCAGGGAAATGTTGGCACTGGATAGCACCAACAGCATAGGTTGGAACCACCTGATAAAGATGGCACTGCTTGGCACCATATGGCACTAAGTGTCACTGACTTAGAGACTAGTAAAGGTTGGTACCAGCTGCTGCTCTCACTTCCTTTCCCTGCTACTTCCCTGCCTTATATCTTATTACCCCTAACCGACAGGTGGGGACCACACAGTGCAAAGCATGCAAAGCACATACAAAGCATGCACTCCTGCCCTTGTGCTATCTCCCTGGACCCCTTCATGAAGGGTTTTTAAATTTTTCCTCTTTTGGGCCACACCAGACAATGCTCAGGCCTTGTTTCTGGTTGTGCTCAGAGATAACTTGTGTTAAGACTCAGAGGACCATATTGGATGCTTGGGATCAAACCTGGGTTGGTTTCCTGCAAAGCAAATGCTCTACCCACTATACTATCTTTTTGGCAACTCCCCATGTAGCACAGATTTTGCATAGTTAATTATTATTTCCTGGAAAAAGAACAATTCTAAATCTTGCTCACCATTGAATCATATGGGGCTTTTCTTGCTGTTGGCCACAGATTCTCCTTGACTACTTATCCTAAGTAATTTTTTTTAGTTCATTTTGGGGGGCACACACTGACTTCTGACATTCAAAGCAAAAGCTCCAGCCCCTTGAACTAGCTCCCTAACCCCTGAATAACTGATTGTATTTGGTCCTTTGTAATTTTTCATGTAAATATTAACTGCAACCCTGCAGTGGCTCACTACTATATTATACCTTGTCACTTATTTGCTGCTTTAAAATCACTGTAGACTTTTTTTTTTTGGTCTTGGACTCATACCCTATAGCATTCAGGGAATACTCTTAGCAGTTCTGTAGAACCATATGCGGTGCTTAGGGATTGAACAGGATTCAGCTACAGGTGAGGCAAGCACCTTAGTCCCATACTATCTCTTTTTAAATAAAAAACGTGAGCAACACTCAGCGGCTCTCAGAGCTTACTCCTTGTTCTGTGCTCAGGGATCGCCCCTGGACTTGGGAGACAACCATAGGTAATGCTATGGATCAAATGCAAGTAGACACTGCAAGCTCAGGAAGTGTCTTACCAACTGACTATCTCCCTGGTCCCTTAAACTATTCTTTGAAGGGTTTACCTGAAGATGCACAAGGGACCACTTAATTTCCAACAATTGAACCTGGTGGGGTCAGAGTGATAGCACATCATTAGGGCATTTGCCTTGCATGCGAACAACCTAGGTTAGATCTCTGGCATCCCATATGGTCCCCTAGCCAGTCAGGAGCGATTTCTGAGTGTAGAGCCAGGAATAACCTCTGAGCGCTGCTGACTGTGGCCCCAAAACAAAACAAAACGAAACAAAACAAAACAAAACAAATCCAGTTCCAGTTTCCGCTTAATGTGCATGCAAGCCCATTAAATCCTCTTTGGTTCCTTGCACCCTTTTTTAAACCTTGAGGGACCCACACACTCATTTTACATAAGAGGGAGGGGGTGGATGGGAAGTGAAACGGGAAGAGGCATTTTTGGGTGCATTCCACCAGCATTTACCGTGATGACACCAACCACGTGGCGGTCTAGCTGCAGATGACGCCCAGCAAGGCTGAAATGCAGACTGAGTGGCCCAGCACCGTCTCGGGCCATGTCCAGGCTGAAGGCCCAGGCCCCGGGGCGTATAGTGCGGGCCAGCACGTCCAGGCAGCGCTCGGGTGAGAAGGGCACGGGCACAGGCAGTGCCAGAGGGTGGCCGCCGAAGTCGAGCACATGCACAGGCCCAGCGAGGGTACAGTAGGCACGGCCGTCGGGCAGGCAGCGGCGCACACCACCGCGCAGGCCACACACTTGGCCATGTCCGCACGGTCGTGGCCCACAGGTCACCACGCCGCTTGGTCCACAGCGGCAGCGACGCCTGCAACCGGGCCCCGGATACCAGACAGCACCCCTTGGGCGGTAGCGGCCTGCTTGGAAGCAGCCACACTGGGCAGCGGGCACGCAGAGGCCACCGCTCCGCACGAAGCCCTCTTGGCACACGCAGCCCTCGCAGCAGCGGCCAGTGATCGAGCCAGGGGCTTCACAGCTGGCCTTGCCCGCACATGTGGCCTGGCAGCAGGGGCCACACAGCTCATACTGTGAATGTGGCGGACACTGGAAGGCTGTATTGGGGCAGAGGCAAGGGGTCCGAGATGAAGTGATGAGACAGATCAAAGACAGATGGGGTTAGGAGTAATGGGGGAGAAACACGGGGTATTGGTGGAGAGAAAAATAGGAATAGAAAAGGGGTCACAGTATGAGATTGAGGGGCATAAGAGAGAGTGACAGGCATAAAACACATAAAAACAGTGTTAGTTTCATTCACTCAAACCGAATCTGGCTGTTTCTCCTGGCCTAGCCCCCCTACCAGCCTTTGCCCAAGCTTGCCCAAGTCTGTGCCCTTCAGAACTCCACCCTGTCCCTCTGCCCAGCCTCGAACACTCACAGCAGAAATCAGGTGTCCTCCAGGGCCACAGGCGAACCCCCAGAGCTTGGCAGGCGGTGGTGTAGGTGGCCAGAGCCCGGCACACTGTGTTATGGGCCCCGCGGTGGCGGCACACGTCATCCAAGCAGTCGTTGAAGAAGGGCAGTGGGTCAAGCGCTGCATGGCAGGGCTCCAGGGGACCCTGGGCTGAGACCAGCAGCCCGCAGTGTTCATCCCCAGTGAATCGTTGGCGGGTAGCTGCGGGACATGGACTAGGGCACAGGGGCCCGCAGACAGGGCCACAGCCTGGTACCTCGGCCACCTTCCAGGTGTCGGAAGCAGTGGGGTTGTTTGTGCTGCAGAGTCCGCACAGATAGGGGCCATAGGACCTTGGCAGTGTGACCCGCACCAGGTCATGCCAGTCATAAGTCAGCAGGAGTCCGAAGCTGGTGTGTATGCAGAGCTGGTAGCCCCACAGGTAGGCATGGAGACAGCCGCCGTGAGAGAGAGGCAGTGATTCCAGAATCCCGTTCACCTACGGGGAGGCATGAATGTAGGGGGAATATCAGGGATGCTGGGGGGCAATGGAAATTCTTAGGATCACTACAGAGGGTCTGGGGGGTGGCGTGTTAAGGAGCACACTGGTGCTTGGTTAGAGGGAGGGACATGAGATTCTGCTGGAAACTGTTAGGGGTTCCATACCCAAATGGGAGATGAATGGCAGAGGAATGAAGGGTTAGCTAATGGAGGGGTTGTCATGGGACTAAATGGAGTAAGAAGAACAATTAAAGCATCGGTGGCTCAGGGTCAGTGAGGAATGAGTGGGAGGCCCAAGAAAGGAACATGAAGACAATCCAGGGGCAATTGTGTGAGTTGCTGGGGATCAGGATCCCATGGGCATCTCTAGGTGACAATGGGAAAGGTTAGGTAGTGAGTGAGGTGGGCTCAGAAAGGCAAATACATGAATTATGGGGCCACTCTGAGGGGGTGAGAGAAAAATGACTCAGGAGATCTGAGAATTCACCAGAGGAGACTCCATCCTTAGCAGCCCGGGGAGTGAGCAGGTAGGGAGATATAGGGGGTTGGTTCATTGGGGTGTCAGTAGGCATGCAGGCAGGTCACTGGGTAAATGGGAGTCTGGCTAAGAACAGAGCAGTGGGGCTAAGAACAGAGGGGTGGGTGAGTCCCAAATGGGCCTAGTGACAAGCCCCTGCTGTGGGACTGTGGGGGATCCACTGAGGAAGGAGATGTTGAGGTACCGGGTGTGAGAGACGGTGAATGACGAGCCTGAAGATTAAAAGAGGAGTCTCTGGAGAACTCATGGAGGGTAACTGTAGTGTTAAGTGGGGGAAGATATGAGCACATCATTAGGAAGGGGCCAGCAAGCTTGTTAGGAGAGAGGACAGTAGACAGGGCAGAGGTGACAGACCCACTGGGAAATTAGAAGTTTACATTTTGAGGGGTGAAGAGAGAAGGAAGGTGTCCTTGGGAAAAGGGGAGCATCACCTCTTTCCTATGAGTATAGGAGATGTTGAGGGTCAGTTGAGGCCTGAAGAGACTCACCTGGACTCGGTTAAGGTCTTTGGGATTCATGTCCAGCCTGAGGCCACAGGCTGAGAGGGTCAGAGCCTTGGGGGAGCCGTGTGGCTGCAGAAGTAGGGTCACATCCAGGCTAAAGGACTCCAGACCAGCAGGATGTGAGTCACAGAGTCCAGCCAGGCGGTAGACGCAGGAGCCCGAGAATTCATAGTGGGCACCCCCAAAGGTGTGAAAGTGGAAGTCACCCGTCACAGTGCAGGTTAGTGACTCCTCAGGGCTTGGGGTGCCAGGTAGGGACTGACCTAACATGCAGAGCTCCCGGCCATCTGCAGAGGCCTTGCAGTGGCCGAGACATGTGTCAGGCTGGCACTGGGGCCCCACAGCCCCCAGAGTGAGGCAGCGGCAGTGCTGGGTACAATTATTGGTCCAGAAAGTGTGGTGGTAGTGCTGGAGGCAGAGGCAGTGGGCAGAGGGCACACAGAGGCCCTCCAGCAGCAGAAATCCGGGCAGGCACTGGCAAGTGGGGACACAGGGCCTTCCA
Source organism: Crocidura indochinensis (assembly GCA_004027635.1). Lineage (NCBI taxonomy): Eukaryota > Metazoa > Chordata > Mammalia > Eulipotyphla > Soricidae > Crocidura > Crocidura indochinensis. The sequence continues at coordinate 462 of PVKC010025001.1, read as the reverse complement.
CAGTTCTTCGAGGCTGAGGGCTGGGCACATGTGTTGGGACATGCAGAACCACATGGGACAAAGTGGGAGTTGGGAGGACACTGGGGACGGGGAATAGGGAATATTGGGGGAGGCAACAGCATTGGATTCAGTGGACTCAGGGCAGGGACTGGGGTGGCTGTAGGGGAGAGAGAGAGGGCAGGGACCGCTTAGTTCCAGGCACCTGGGTAACCCATCCCCTTGTTTCCAGGACCCAGAAGGCATGTGCCAATCTCTGATCCCCCAGACCACAACCCATGTCACCTGGTGCCCGACAGCCCAGGACTCCATCTACGATGCCACAGACTGTCCCCAGAGGGCAGTTGAAGGGAATGCAGGTCACACCGTCCCGTGGCCGACAGGTGCAGGAGAAAGAACAGTTGTGTCTGAGGATGATCTCACCGGGCTGTGCAAGGAAGGGAGACGAAAATGGGGTGATGTTGA
>PVKC010025000.1:0-16670 GCA_004027635.1 Crocidura indochinensis | reverse complement strand
AGGAAGGAAGGAAGGAAGGAAGGAAGGAAGGAAGGAAGGAAGGAAGGAAGGAAGGAAGGAACAAATCTTTTTTCTCAAAATATAAAAATTATGTAATACAATAACCAGTAGGTTGGATTTGCACATGGTTGTATTCTGTTATCTAAGACTAGCAGATTCCATGGTAATGTCTGACTATCTCTGTGGAGCAGTGTCCAGGATATGGATAGGGTTCCAAGGTGGGATGAGCAGTAAGGAAGCACCCCAGCTCAGGAAGACTGATAACAGTTTTCCTGTTCTTTTGTTACAATATCCAGTTATTCACCACCCTTTATGCATTATATTAAAATAGCTTCTAACTTATTTCTAATAGTCATGTGGGAGGAGAACATCATAAGAAGGAACTAAAAGTATCTTTGGGGGAATATCACAAGTTGTCCCCTCCAAGCCTTTCTTGGGAGAAGCCATGTTTTGTTTGGGGAAGAATTCAAAAGCAAACACCCCTGATATACTTCAACAAAAGCTGGTATGATAATTTAAGCAAAAACAGAGGCATTGGAAATCTTGAAAATAAGAATGAGGCAGGAAGTTGATATGCTGGATTTGCAGGTAAGACATGGTCTCTGTGAAATGAATGAGAAAGAAAAGAGAAATAGGTACCGCCATGCAATATAATCTGAGATCTTAACCTCAATGCAGATGTTCACCTGCATGCTCTAGTATACTTCAATTAAAAGTCTAATACATACACACACACACACACACACACACACACACACACACACACACACATACACACTCCTCTGTGTTTAAAATGAAGAAGGAGACAGATCTTCAGAAAGCTTTACAAAAGAACAATCAGGACATAAGAGTTTAGGGCAGGCAAAGGGAGGTAAATATATTTGATCCATTCCAATTAAATAGTTTTTGAAAGTTTTCTATCCAGGTTATGACACAATAGGCCACAAATTTTAATCACCATAGGGTTTATGTTACATGTTGGGGTAGTATCTTTTGTGAACAATTTCACACAGCTTAACTCTGATTCATTGGCTCTAGACTACACAAAACCTATTCACAGACATTCTAATTTCTTATGAAGCCATAGGAAGCTAGATATTTATGGCATGTAACCTTTCTTAAAGGAGAAACTCATTGTTCTATGTAGTCAAACTTCATGTGGACACTTAAATAAGTCTATAGTCTTGGTTTGTTCCCAGGCCTCTAGTTCCTTCTTCCATGGGTTGGTTGCCTTGCCATCCAACACATTCCATTTCATGACTGGCAATCCAGTTCCATCTGAAATTCTAGTCTTCTTTTCCCCCCAAACATTTTTCAGGACAAGAGCTGACTCCTATGTGTCCCATCTCATATGTCAAGTGCTGCCTTCCTCTTGGAGCTCTTAGTGTATTTCCCGCTGACCTCCAGCAATGATTTTCACCCTAGATTTTCCTAACAAGGCTCAGTGGTCTCAAGTGTGCTATTTTGTATATCCCCAAATGCAGTGTTTTGTTCCTCCATTCTTGCCTTCTGCCGTTGATGTGTCATCTTTTACCTTTATAAGAATTACATTCTTATGTAGTATCTAATGTTTCAGGACTTATTCACACTCTGAAATTAAGCACTTATTCTACTGCTGACCTCCCATGAAGTTTTAGGCAAATCTCCTCAACTCAGATCTCATTCAGAAGGGGATAAAGACAATATGGAAATATATCCCATTCAATCCCAGAAATTTCACTCAATATTTATCAAAACTTTTCTATGTTGCGTGATTGTGTGGTTTCTTGCCATCAGATCTTTGTAACAAGTATAGTTACCCTTTGAACAATGTATCATCCACACATAAAAATAAAATTTCAATTGTAAAAGCTATTTCAATTGTGATTAAGAACCCAATTATAGCATTTGATTTCCAAAAATATATCTACTCATTACTTGCTCTTGACTGGAATACTCACCCATATTATCAGCAAAGATTTGAAGGTTCTATTATATATAAAGTGCTCTTACATTATTGTAATAAAGTAACTGAGTAAATCAAAAGGTAAGTACATTTATAGTCCTCAAATATATTTATAAATAGGTTAACTTTATCTGTTGGCAGACAAATCCTTGATTAAAGGCCCTTGACTAGGTTAAAGGTCAAGGGTCAGCAGTGCTAAGATTGCGGCTATGTGACACTATCATAGATGAGATATTTTCAAAAAGATATAGCTATATTCCCATTGATCTTTTCAAAACATAGTGTCTTACCTGGCTTAAGAATCCTAGTCTGTCATCTCTGAATTTACATGATAAACAACTATATTTTGTTTTAGGGATCAAATAAAAGATATAAAGTTTGTTAGGAAATCAATTTTTTCAGAATATCTTCAAGCTTATTTTTTCCACAATCTATACCTGACATAGCAAGGATATGACATAGCAAGAATATGACATGGCAAAGACATAGCAGTGTTTTTGCCTCTCAGCTTCTCAAGTACTTCCTCTACAGAGCTTACATGGGGCTAAAACTATTGCTATTTGAGAATCTCTTATAGCTGTTCTGATAGATTAGCATCAACTCATAGCATGTCAATTGAAGTCTATCCACCTTCCCCCCTCTAGTTTTGCTACCTGCCTGTGCATGTATGTCCTTATGTCCTGCAGAAATATTATAATCTCTTAGAAGGTATAGCTAAAAAAGGGTATATCCCCTTTTTCTTAGAACTAAGATAAACCATGCTTAATATAATGCTGTTGTAATGGATGATTTCATTCAACTCATAGTTTGAGATTAACATGGTTGTGGTCCAGAGTCAAAAATTAGCCCATAGGAATGAATCTTGTTCCCATCAAACCCAAGTTCAATAAATTTATGATGGTTGTAGGATCAGAAACAGGATAATATGAAGAGAAGTGTGTGGTTTTATAGTAACATTTCACAAAGACATGGAACACATCCAGGGGCAGACATAAAGAAGAAAGGTTGGGAAGGTTTCCTGGAGGAAGCAGTGCACCAAATCATATGGTATTTTCTAGGGGTTGAGATTGCCTCTAAGTGTAGAGAACAGAGTCAGGACAGTTGAGACAGAACAGAACTTGTTTTCTAGATGGATATAAAGCATAAGTAACAAAAATGAAGAAAGAGAGGGTTTAAAACTCATTCCAGCAAGCTAGAACAACATGAACCAGGCTCCTTGGTCAAAGGAATATGACTCATCCTAGGTATTGCAGGGAAGATCCACGTCAGAAAGTACCAGCTACAGAGGACCATATAATGTATTCTTGAAGGTAGGACACAGATTGAAAGAGAATTTATTAGTCATTGCAACAAGAAAAAACTTATAGAGATTGAGCCAAGTGATATGTCCAGTTATCAGGTTAATGAGTCACTTCCAAATCTCTGGCATGACTACATTTACATTTAATATTTATAATACTGAGGAGCTGGGTATGTGGGTCAAGTGGTAAATAGAGCACATGCTTTGGTGGTGGTCTGAATTCTTGTACCTCAACCCCCAACCAAGCACTGCTTGGTGTGGTCCCCGAGGTGACGAGAGAAATATTTGTGATTACTGTAGATAACTTGTCTCAGCAGGATTTGGGTCAGTGCCGGGCACTTGTCCTGTTGTTCTGCTATTGATGAAACCAAGGTAAGAGCTGAGTGTGAACTTGATGAAGAGAGGCAATGAAAATGGAGAGAAAGAAATATAATCAGAGAGAAAAAATATAGAAAAGAGCATTTGGGAGCAACGTATACTGGTCTTGGTTGCTATGAAGGATGCGGTGTAGAAATGAATAAATAGCTGGGCAGGAATGGGAGGATGTGCTGGAAGAGAGTTTTTAAAAGAGATCCAGGCGCCAAGACTGACTCTTGGCATCATCGGTGAAACCGTCTGGGGAGCATTTTGAACGCTACTTTTGACAAATCTGAATATTGCTGTGAGCACCATGTCCATTAGTGATGAGGAGGAGGAGCATAACTGGGGCTTGGCTACAGCAGAGAGGTTGCTAGAGCTAAGTATTCCCCACTGGACGATGAATACCAGTTCGTGCTTTCATCAACATTGCAGAAGGAGTCCACGGACCCTGTAGAAAAGGGGGCTATCCTGGCAGCTCCTGTTGGCTGTGTACAAAGAAGCTTGTGCAAGGTGGTGGGCATTCAATACTATGGATCGATGCTTGGGAGTTAGGACACTGCAGTCCAAAGCAGGAGATGTTATGGGAAGTGACAACCAGATCAGCCACAAGGAAAGCATTTGTGAGCCTGGATGTTTGGAGACATTTTGCTGAAATCCTCAACCAAAGCTCAACTTGGCAGCTGAGTTTAATACATAATTCAAAAGCCACCTCAACACATGGCTGTTTTAAATGAGATGTTGAAATGGTTGTCCCATCATGGTGCAGAACAAGGCTTCATCAGCCATGTCTTTGGCTTGTGTGGGCAGCCCAAGGAGGAAAAGGTTGTTTCCTGGGCTGGGAGCTTTCAGTCAACCTAATTGCCTCTGACTGGGGAGGTCTCGGGAAAGATGACATATTTATGCAGCTCCCTCAGGCATAGTCAAGGAGGAAAGCAAAGGGAATCAGAGTGGCTAGGACTGTCCACAAAAGGGCCACAGTCACTTGCCCTTTGCTCCCAAGGCCTCCCACTGTATCCCAGCTAATGATTATTTAGCCCCTTTTTCTGGGAGTTGCTGTTTGCCAAATTGTTTAGTAAGGTGTTCTGTGGTTTTAGCCTTGCAGATACCAAAGAAGAAAATGCCATAGCTTGAACAACAAATCTAAGCATGGCTGCAATTATTCTTGCAAAATTTTGCTCCCTCCACCACCAACAGTGAACATACCCTCCCCTTTCCCACTCTTGGATAGCAATAAGGCCATAGGTCTATCTGACACTAGAGGTAAGATTCAGAGGTCAATTTGGAAGTCATAGATGTCATTCCTTTGACTTCCCTCAAAATCCAGATAGTCAAGGGCACAGTCAAAAAGAAGCTGCCAAAGTCTAATTCAAGAGCCTGAAAGATGTTTGTGATAAATTATTAAATCAAGGACATTCCGATATAATTAAAAATCTTATTTTTAGCCCAGGTAGAAAATATGAAGTAAAGTGTAGAAAGTCTCCATATTGTGAAATTCATCATGATTTTTATCTTCTTCTTTTAGGTAACACTGTCATTTGTGCCATAAAAACATCCACCAAGAAAAATATCTTTTGTTAATTTTGGCAACACACCGGAGGTGCTCAAGACTTACTCTTTGCTCTGTACTCAGGAATCACTTCTGACAGTGCTTGGGGGGACTCTATGTGGTACTAGCGATTAAATCCAGATTGGCTGCAAGCAGTGCAACCACCCTACCTGCTCTACTATTGCTTCCCAAAAAAACATATATTGTAAGAGAGAGCATCAAAGTGACAGAAATAAAGAATATTGGTGGCAAGTCACAGGTACTTTGATAGTAATCAGATGTTATGATGTTACAGACACCAATACCATAAATCCTGATAGTATTAGAGCCATAGTACTGTTTTAAAAAATAGTATGTGGGAGCTGGGGTGATAACGCAGTGATAGGGCGTTTGCCTTGCATGTGGCTGACCCAAAATAGGCCTGGGTTCAATCCCTGGCATCCCATGTGGTCCCCTAAGCCTACCAGCACCAATTTCTGAGTGCAGAACCAGGAGTACCCTTGAGCGGTGCCAGGTGTGGCCCAAAACAAAAATCAATAAAAATTTAAAAAAGCATTCAATATTCATAAGTATGCATGAAAATACTCTGAATTAAGACTATACTTTCAGGGATCATTTCTACAGTATGAAAATACTCTGAATTCTCACACCCCATAGATAAAACAGGGCTAAAAAAAGGGTCAACTTTTTGTAAGAACTAAGATAGAATTCTCAAGTCGGGCTCCCTTTGCCATCCTTGACAATTTAATTAATCTCAAAAAACCTCAGGCACCCCATTCATAAAACAGGGGTCCTGTTTTATGTTGCTAACACAAGAATTGTTGTAAAATAGATAAAGCATGCTTCAAGGTTGCTTATCATGAACTAAGCTCCCTATAAACATTAGTTAATCTTACCATTACTTAAAGTAATATTCAGCCTGTAGAAGTGCCAGAAGTTTCTACAATGAAGTATCACATAATGTGAAGGGGGGGAATTGCTTGAAAGAAGGCTCTCTCTCTCTCTCTCTCTCTCTCTCTCTCTCTCTCTCTCTCTCTCTCTCTCTCTCCTACCCAAAGCATTATAAACACAGTGGTTTATTGGTTTATGTGAAACCATTAAGGAAAACAATTAGCAGGAGGGACTAACATGCCTAACCCTATTCGTGCAATTATCTTGAAACTTTGCTGACATTTTTAGTAGCTCTTGGTCCATCCAGTGCAGGAACTTTAGCTCTGAACCTAGAGGAAATTTCTGTTGCCATTCTTGAATTTTTCAGGTCATGCTGGACATGGACAAATGCCTCTCTGTTTGTACGGTCCAGAAAATGTCAAAGATGACCACTAAAATAACAAAGCCTTAATTAAACTGGAAACAAGAGAGTTTGGGAATAAATTTTTTTATCTTGGAAACATCATTTTACTTTCTTCAGGGTTCTCTTCAAAAACACATTCACTGAGAACTTTCAAAGACCAATGAGTTCCCTTGTTCCTTCTGCTACCTGAGCAAATATAGAAGAAACATCTGAGTTTAGGTCATCTGGCTGAATCTGTCTTTGATCTCAATTCAAATATTACAGTCATTACCTGGTTTCTAAATCCTGACAAATTCAGCAACTACTTAATATACAATCATATGGGAACATGACACCATGCGCATTCTCAATACCGATGACAGAAAGTCTATCATTTTTCATGTATTAAAATATATAGTCCTCAATCCAGGATAGTAACCAATCCTTATATATTTAATTAAAGTCTATCTTCTGTGGGTTTTGTTCAATAGAGGGAAAAACCTCCACTTCTTGACAGCATAATATACTAGACTAGTCAAATGCAGAATACTTTATTATAGTGAGAAAGTGACAGTCAAATTAAATCAAAATTTATAGAGAACATTAGAAGCTGGAAGGACTTTGGCTAATCACTGTAATGTCCCCAACAAATGGTAAATGAAACCATAAGGAAATTGAGTTAACACAAGTTAAAAGTTCACATACTTATGGAATTATATTAGAAGACCTACAACTTAATTAAATTATCTGAAGCTGCTCATTTAGCTTCTATTGTACTAGTGAACATTTATGCAATTTTGCTGTTAGATAGCTATTAAGTAATAGGTTTGAATTGGGTCAAATTGGGAGAACCCTAATGAGGCAGAACAGGGGAAAGTTTAATTCATCATAAAGCATCATTCTGAATCTTTATATTGAATATTATTAGGCAGAGATTTCCCTAGTTAGTTGGTTACTCTCATATCTATCATTCTGACATTTTGAATAATTGAAAAATCAAACAGGAATTTGTACATGGAAAAATAATCTCTTGCAGAAAAAATATGTATTATTGATCACCTAGTCTTTGATCTTTCTAAGTCTTATATTTGGTTTACCAACTGTAGAGACTCAAAAAGTGACAGATGTTCCGTATTTTCAAAATTAAAAGTGTCATTCACAGATTTTACACAAAGGACCTTGGTGGTGGGGAGGAAGGATGCAAAAGGCAGAAATTGATGAGTAAAATACATCATTAGTCTTTGTTTCTCCACTTTTAATATATTAAAGCAGTATTAAGTTCTTAAATCCAAGATATTCCACTGGAGAATTATTACTGACACAGGGACGGATACTCACATGTGGGATTTCTTCCTGTGTGGCAGTAATGTAACTGGGTTGAGGAAAATCGAAAGTCTTCATAGCTGAGGTTTGCCACAAATTACATGTGGAAGATCTATTCTGGAAAGACACATTCAGTTCAGAGAATGCCCAAGCAGCTGGGAAGCCTGTATGTAATTAAAAAAATGTGACCTTCCACTCAATCTTTCTCAAACTATTTACATGGAAAAACAATGTTTTTACATCATAAAAATGTTTAGAAATTTCAACACCAACACCAACACCACCACTACTACTACCTCTACTACTACTACTATTACTACTACTACTACTACTACAATCACTACTACTACTACTTTTACTTCTGCTTTCTCTTTCCCTTCTTCTCTTCCTTCTCTTCCTCCTGCTCTTCCTTCTCTTCTTCCTCTGCATCCTCCTTCTCCTCCTGTTTCTCCTCCTCCTTCTCCTCCTCCACTTCTCTCCTCCTCTGCGTCCTCCTCCTCCTCCTCTCCTCCTCCTGTTTCTCTTCTTCCTGTTTCTCCTCCTCCTCCTGTTTGATCTTTTCCTCCTCCTCCTTCTCCACCTCCTATTCTTCCTCCTCTTCCTCTTCCTCCTCTTTCTCCTTTCCCTCCTCTTTTTCTTCCTTCTCCTTTCTCTGCCTCTTCTTCCTATTCTTCCTCCTCCTGTTTCTCTTCCTCCTCCTCTTCTTTCCCTTCCTCTGCCTCCTCTTCTTTATTTCCTCCTCCTTTTTCTTCTCCTCCCTTCCTCCTCCTCTTCTTCTCCTTTTACTCTTCCTCCAACTCTTCCTCCTCCTCTTCCTCTTCCTCCTGTTTCTCTTTCTCCTCCTCTTCCTCCTCCTCCTTCCTCCTCTTCCCCTCCTCATCTTCCTCCTTACCCTGTTTCTCCTCCTCCCCTCCTGCTTCTCCTCCTCCTCCAGTTTCTCCTCTTCCTCATTTCCTCCTCCTATTTCTCTTCTTCCTCTTCTTCCTCCTCCTGTTTCTTCTCCTACATCACCTCTCCTTCTCTTCCTTTACCTCCTCCTGTTTCTCCTCCTCCTTCTACTCTTACTTTGCCTTTCCTCCTCTTCCTTTTCCTCCTCCACCTCCTGTTTCTTCTCCTCCTTTCTCCTCTTCTTTTTCTTCCTCCTCCTCTTCCTCCCCTCCTCTTCCTCCTCCTCTTCCTCTTCCTCCTTCCTCCTCCTCCTGTTTTTCCTCCTGTTTCTCCACTTTCTCCTCCTCCTGTCTCTCCTCCTCCTCTTCCTCTTCCTCCTCCTCCTTCTTCCTCCTCTTTTCCTCTTCTCTCTCTCTCTCTCTCTCTCTCTCTCTCTACCTGTTTCTGTATGTGTGTGTCTCTCTCAGAGAAAAACAACCCTATGTCAGTGGTAATTTCACTGTCAGGATACTTGCTAGACTAAACAGGCACACACTAAGAAATGGATAAGAAACATGATGGCCTCCCGCAGACTTGTCTTGAGCTGGTTGCTGCAGAGGGAGCCCTAAGCTGCCTGGCCCATCACATTTAGAGAATTCATTCTCCTCTGAAATGAAAGGACCCCCTCAATCCTATTTCATGCTGACTTTGAGCGTTTGACTGTCCCAAAGCAAATGGTACTCAGAGCCTGCTGCTTGCCTGTTGACATCACTTTGCCCCCAGAAGGTGGCAATTGTCTTAATGATCACACTAACAAATCTGTTTTGCCTTCAGAGAAGAGTTTTAGAAATTATATTCCTTTGCTTCTTGTCAAAACAATGCCTTTTCAAAGCCCGTAGGTTTTCCTCAGGGGGTTATTTTTGCTAGATGGTGTTTTCCCACTGCTATTGGTGGGCTAAAGTCGGATTCCTCTTTTTCTGAATAATATTAGCTGCCCCTTTTCTCATTTCAAATTCCCTTAAAAAGTGGTTTTTGCCCAGAGCAATTAAAAGGACTTTATTTGATAGGTGGACCCCTCTTCAAAGGGAGATGTTCTTATTTTCTTGTATGAGTGGAGAATTCCAACAGTTGGACCATAGTACCTGAGAAGTGTCATGAATTCATACAATGTACATGAGTTAGAGTACAATCCAAGAATCACTCACCTATAAACCATAGACCTTTAGGACTCTCTTTCTTCAAAAGGTGGTCAAAATGCCAAAATTCTTCCTTGAACACAGTTAATTTTAAAATTAAAATAAGAGGTTCTGAAGTTTTGTCAAAGAATTAAGGAACTGACAGAATACACAGAACCAACATCCTGCCAATACCTGAGGTGTCTCTCCAGAGATTTTTCCCCCTGAACTGTCTTCTGAACACTAGCTTCCATCCTTAAAGAGGAAGAGGAAGGGGAAGGAAGAATCATGCTGGCTCTGTGAAACCACCGATTCTTTCCAGATGGTCTTTCTTTCCACAGCTTGGGTTACCTACAAAACAAAAGGAGAAAAGGCCAGGGGTGAACCTCCTTTCTGTAAAACTGAGAACGCCAGACATTTGTCATCCAGAAAAAATGCCTGCCTCTCAGCAGGCTAGATTTTTGAAAAGTTTTCTTCCTGCCTTTCTCTCCATCAGCTCACTCAACTTTTCACACATTCTCTCCTCCCATGCCTGCCCCTTTCTCAAATCCACAAAACCCAACTCCGCCCACACCTCATCACTAATGGCAGGCCCATAAATCAAAAGAATTGCCAAGAAATATTTTCTTTTTTTTTAACCGTTTAGCAATTAATGCTTAGGATGTGAAAAAACATTTTATAATCTAGAACATATTAAAGCAATAGGAAATAGCACATCAGATTTCTCATTAGTAAATTCTAATAATGGCTAACATAAAATGTAGCTATTAATATTTTTCTTCACTTCACATTGAAGGAGAAATATTACAACATCTTTTAGTATCTGAACGATACTCATGTAGGAATTTATTGTGCCAAAATGATCTGGCAGGCCTAAACTAGCAAGAGCAATATGAAAATTTAAAGATAGCTGAATCCCATTCTTTAATTTTACAAAAATAATGAAAAACATTCATTATTGAGGCTTACAAAACATGTAAATACTAATTCACATGAAGCCACTATTTTGTACACGCATACTGCATTTCTACTCAGTAATAAAAACCATTTCTCTTCCTGCACCTCATTGGATTTTTCTGCCCTAAAACTCTCAAAAATAATGGGGGATTGGAGCTCTCATCTCTTTCCTATTTAGCAATATTTTCTATTTTGTTGACTTGAAGAAAGTACTCTAAATTAAAATGGATAATTAAATGTGATTTTACAAATGTTAACACAGAGAATGCCAGCAGTGGGTCTTCCTGGGGAACCAGAGAGAGTTCAAGGTTTGGGGGACTTAGGGGCTTGGCTTAATTGGAGGAAAACAGAGATGTGTAAATAACATTTACTATTAAAATGAACTTGGAGCAAGAATTGTCTTTCACCTCCCAGGTATTAGCTCAATCTAGAGAACCCCCTGGCATTCACAGACACACAGACACACCCAGATAAGACATTTCTGGATTTCACGCAAATGAATATACCTCATAGTCCTGACTCTGCAGGAAGCTGGCTAAGATTCGGTGATGCAAGAACTAATATTTGTCAATGTTATGGGACATGCATGAGGCTGTTAATATTACATGCAAATACGGGGCAGTTAGCTCTGAAGGAAGAAATGAAGTGGAGAGAAAACAGAAACATATTTATGACTTGCCTCTCAACTTCACTTTAGAGACTAATTATTAAAAAGATGTTTTCTCTTGCCCTTTTCCCTTCCCTTTTGACATTGACCACTCCTGAATAAGGCTGTAAATGGAAAGGAAGAGGCCACCAGAAATCTGGGAGTTTCACACACACACCTTCTTTCTCTTCTGTTTTGCACACTCCAAGATCAAATGGGACTTTACAACCCAGTTTAGGCCTCTAAAGCCTCAATTTCAGAAGCATCTCCCTAAAGTAAATGTCATGTGGGGCTAGAGGGTTAGAACAGGAGTTAAGGCACTTACTTTGTAGTGCAGGCAAAGCTGGTTCAATCGCTGGCACCATACAGAGTCCGTAAGCAGCAACAGGAGTGAGCCCTGAGCACAGAACTGAGTGAAATCTCTGAGCACCACTGAGTGTAGAAACAAACCCACTCTCAACCCCAGAAAAAAAAAAAAAAAGCAAATATCATGCAAAAAAATGTAGCCAGCCAAGATGACATCCACTTGGCTAGTTAGTTACTTACAGTGTATTTTTTGTTTGGTTGGTTGGTTGGTTGATTAGGGGATTTGGAACCACATTTGGCAGTGCTCAGGGCTTAATCCTGGCTCTGTACTCAGAGATCTTTCCTGGTGGATCTTAGGGGGTTTTATGTGGTACTGGGGATCAAATCCGGTCAACTATATGCCAAGCAAGGGCCCTCCTCACTGTATTATCTATCCAGCCCCAATTTTTGAATGAGAATTTTTTTTATGGTTTTTGGGTCACACCCGGCAGTGCTCGGGGGTTACTCCTGGCTCCATGGTCAGAAATTGCTCGGGGGACCATATGGGCACCGGGATTCGAACCGATGACCTTTTGCATGAAAGGCAAACACCTTACCTCCATGCTATCTCCCGGGCCCCTGAATGAGAATTTTTGAATAAATCAGGTTACCTCTGTAGCTGGACATTGATCTTCTAGTTCTAATTGTTCTCACATTTGTAAGAGCCAGCAAAATACCCTTAGTCCAAGGAAGAAACAGAACCTAATTATTATCTTTTACTAAGGTTTCTCATGAAAATTCAGAAAGAAATTGGCAATACACTTTGATAAAGATACCAACCATCTTCAAATGAGATACTGTTTAAAGTTTATTATGATAATGAGTCTTCCATGATCAGGGACAACAGATGATGGGTCTCACAGTTGATTTCAAAGATGAGAATTTACTGACAAAAAGTAATGTTTACTTGATGCTAATTTACAAAACAAGCTTAAGGTCATTTAAAGTCAGAATTATTATTGGCCACTAAGAGAATTGCTTTAAAATTAAAATAACAACACTTTTAGGAAGTACAGACAAAATCGTGGATATATATCAAGACTACCCGAAGAAAAAGTCTTCCGCATTGACTAGAAGAGCAGTCACGTGATGGGATCTGAGACCATCTAGTGGCTGATGTCAGTGATTAGAAGAGAAGAAAACATCAGAACTATTTTTCTTGTATTAAGCTTTTAGATTGTTGTGCCAACATACACAGGTTGAAGACAGCATTAATATTGATGAAGGATGGAAGTTTGAGATTTACTGACTCTCACTTCCCGACCCCCACCTTACTTCCTTTCATGCTAAACCCATTAGTATAGATGGATCGACATTAATAAACAAGAAGGACCATATAGCTCTCTATTCGGGGACATTTCTGCTTGACCCTTGATATCCATGACCCTGCCTGGCCCACAAGATGTTTTACCTACTCAATGACATTTATTTATGGATTCACAGGTTCTGTGCTGTAAGCTAATTTTTCCCAAGGTCTACCATATACTTCTTCTATTTAAAATTTATGAAAAGATTAAAACACACACACACACAAAAAAAAAAAGATTAAAACACATCCTCTAACAGGGAATCCCTTGAAAACAAATCAGGGAGCAAGTCTGGCTTCCATCTTTGTAAATGTTCAACTTGTGTGCATCAGGTACTACATAAATGCTCACCAAATTAAACTTCAAGGGACACCATTCTTGTGTGATGACACCTTTCTGTGTCCCTGTAGAAACAGACACATCCCTGAAGGTATAAGTATACTCAACCATTTCTAAAAATTTGTTTCACTATACAGAAGGCAGATTAATCAGAATAAAATTTTTTCTATGATGTGTTCACATTAAAATCTTTGTTGTTGTAGCTTTTGACCACACCCAGTGGTGCTCAGCAGTTGCTACTGGATCTATGCTCAGAATTTGTTCCTGACAGGGGACCATATAGGATACTGGGTATCAAATTTGGGTCAACTTCGTAGAAGGCACACACCTTTCCCACTATATTATCATTCAGGCCCCTCACATTGAATATTTTAAAAGATGTCTTTGTGAATTACTTTTATATTGAGTAATAAAATAAAAGAAATTTAGGATAAACATGTATGTTAGTAGTGGAAGTCACTGTATAAAAATCATCTCACCTAATAGTCTTCAAGGAATATGCCTTGTCACTCCAACAGTTTTCCATGTGTCCCAGGACCACCAAGGAAACAAAGGAAGAGGAACCATCCCAACACCTTCAACAGAGAAAGTTCAATTCCATGTGTTATAAATAGTACTATACAGGGTTTCTTTGTAAGAACAACTGAAAAGGAGAATAGTCAGGCTTTATTTTATATTCAGTAGTAGTCACACTTAAAGATGATGAAAATCACAAATATTTAATGTTTAAAAGCCAGAAGTAACCCCTGAATGTCGGGTGTGGCCCAAAATCCAAAATAAAAAAGTATGTTAAAAAGTAAAAAAAAAGAGACCCAGCTGGCCAAACTACAACAAGCTATACACAAAAGGGACCTGTAAGACTAGCAGTCCATGGGCTAAGGGTGAAGGAATGGGATGCATGCTGGGACCAGAGGCGGAGGAAGGTCAACACTGATAGTGGGAATGGCCCAAATTTACTGTCACTATGTACCTTAAATACAACTGTGAAAGACTTGTAATTCACTTTGGTCTCAATAAAAATTCTTTTTTTTTTTAAACAAAATGGGGCTGGAGCAGTGGTGCAAGCAGTAAGGCACCTTCCTTGTACACACTAGCCTGGGATAGACCATGGTTCGATCCCCCAACATCCTATATGGTTCCCAAAGCCAGGAGCAATTTCTGAGCGCCTAGCCAGGAGTAACCCCTGAACATTACCTGTTGTGGCCCAAAAAACAAACAAAAAAATGTTTTTTTAAAAAGAGAGAGACCCAGTTGGGGCCAGTGAAATAGTTCATAGGCCAGGTTTTAAGTAAGGAACTTTGCTTATTTCCCACTGATACCATTTTAAATCCTCAGCCCCTCCTAAGGGCCCACACACAGTACAGGCTAGCGATTATTTCTAAGCACAAAGCCAGGTATAGCTCCTGAGCACTGTCAGACATGCCTACTTCCTGCACAATGCCACACATACACACACACACACACACACACACACACACGCACACACACGCACGCACGCATGTACGCAAAGGGAAAATATAAAAAAAGAAAAGATTCCTTTTGCCAACAGGTCAACTTTAGCAGAGATCTCAGATCACACTGTCAATGTTGCATTGCATGTATCTTTGGGTCTCAGGATTGTTCTCAGTGTTCCAGGCTCTGCGTCACCCACAGCCTGTATAAATAGGATGTAAGAGGAAAATAGACTTTCCTTGATTAACCTGACTCACCTCAAAATGAATTTCTACAATACCAGCATATAAGTGCAAAAGAAATTGAAAGTCAAAACAGACACCACATTGACCTGTGTTTCCTGTTAAACATACTGATTTGCAAGGGACTGTGATACCTATTGAGGCTCCAGTGACTTTTAAAAACTATCAGACTTCTATTCTTTCACACGGCAGAAAACAAACTTTCTTGTATCCCTAGACTACACAAATCATATCTAAATTACTGAGTGCTACTGGTTTTAGTTTATCCTTTGGCATCAAGAACATATCATATTTGTTTAACTTATAATTGGACCCTGAAATTTGATATTACTTTGGCCTGAGGTTTTATTTTCATAAATCTGTATTGCAGTTTTCTTACTTACCTAGTGTCACACCAATTACTTTGGGTTTGGGGCCAGTGCTACAGAATATAAATCAGTATAATAATAAAAACTATACATATCTTGGAGGAAAAAACATCTTTGGTTACTTCTTGAAAATTTAATATTGTGAATTGCTCTCATTCTCACATAGGCTATGTGGAACAGTCTATCTGATTCTGGGCTACCACAGAAAGAATCCTCTTCTTTATTAATCCTCTGAAGCCTCTTACACTTTAGGTTTTTCTGAATCCAAAGGATTATTTGTTTGGTAATCAGTCTCATGCTTTCAAACTCCTTGAAGTAGTCAGTGGCAATACACTTCACAATTCTTTATATAATATGCTAAGGTTAATTCACCTTTCACTGACAATTGCTTAGGGTAGTTTTTTGTTTGTTTGTTTGTTTGTTTTTGTTTTTTTTTTGTTTGTTTTTGGGTCACACCCGGTAGTGCTCAGGGGTTACTCCTGGCTCCATGCTCAGAAATTGCTCCTGGCAGGCACAGGGGACCATATGGGGCACCGGGATTCAAACCAATGACCTTTTGCATGAAAGGCAAATGCCTTACCTCCATGCTATCTCCCAGGCCCCAGGGTAGTATTATTTTAAAGACAATGAAAGAACACATTTAAATAAAACATCACCCTTTCTTAGAGAATACATTTGCTCTTGCAGTGGGCAAGCAAAGACAATAATGTATAGACACACACACACACACACACACACACACACACACACACACACACACACACACCCTGCCCAATAGTGGGAACAGCTTTTCAACCCAACTTTGGTCAGATCAACAGCTGTTCCATCAGTCAGTGAGTGATGGGGACTAAAAATGCATTTTTCAAATCAATTACCAGCCCCACTGACTGAATGAAAATCCCTGGGCATGCTTTTTACCCAATAAACAAGAGCTAGAAGTGACTAAAGCAAAGAGAATCATAAATCCAGAAAAAGGACAGTGCAAACAACCTGAGAAAGTCATAGAAGGCAGGACATGCCATGCCCTTGGCTGGGACCTGGTAATTCAACCCAGGCAAACAAGAACTATAGAGTTCGAAACAGAGAGTGGAGTAAGAGAGAGAAAGGGATGGAGAGAGAGCATAAACAGATACAGAGAAAGGGATGTAGGTAAATGTAGGAAATTACAGTTAGCAGAAAATGAGTTGAACTTTTTTTTATTTGTTCATTTCATTAACAGCCTTCA
>PVKC010024999.1:0-16658 GCA_004027635.1 Crocidura indochinensis | reverse complement strand
CCTGAGCACTGCCGGGCGTGACCCAAAAACCACCAAAAAAAAAAATCTAAGAAAGATTAGTTTATAAGATTTACTAAAAATTATCTCTAAATTCTGAGAGTACTCTTGGCACTTTTGTTTCATATGCACGATAGCATAACTGTTCTTGAGCAAATTCATCTATCTCAGTTTTTCTTTTCAGAAACTTGTGGTCAGGGAGAAAGCTTTGATGAGAACATATAGAGCTTTCTTACAATAAACTAGAAACCAATCAAATACAGACTATTCTTCTGGAGAGTCTGAAGTCAGTAAAGACAAGAAAAATCATTATGATCACTAATCATTACCTTTACTTTAGCTCATATAAGTGTCCACATACACAGACATTAAAATTACTTGTCCAGTGTCCCTTCCTCAGTCAATGAGCATTTTTAGGTATTTCTGATGAGGCAGGTCTGTTAATTATGAGTTATCAGAAATTTTTTAAAATAAGGAATATATTAATTCGGCACCACTTTTGAAAGCTAGTTCACAAAATATTGGATGCTTCTAGCACTTTAATGTGCATCTTACTGTCTTCAGTCCTCCACTGTTGCTATTAAAAAGTCATCAGTTCGGGGGCCGGGCGGTGGCGCTGGAGGTAAGGTGCCTGCCTTGCCTGTGCTAACCTAGGTCGGACCGCGGTTCGATTCCCCGGTTCCCCATATGGTCCCCCGTGCCTGCCAGGAGCAACTTCTGAGCAAATAGCCAGGAGTAACCCCTGAGCATCACCGGGTGTGGCCCCCCCAAAAAAAAAACCAAAACCAAAAAAAAAAAAAAAAGTCATCAGTTCATGAATTGCTTCTCTTACTACTGACCAAAATTTGCCTTACAAAATTTTGATAGAATGTACCTGGATGTTGATCTCTGTGTTTACTGTTATTGGATTTTTTAAGCATCTTATAAACGAAGGTTTAAAAAAAACCTACATTTTGGGAAAACTATCAGTCACCACTTATTTTTCTGCCCATTTCTCTCTCCTACTTATAGTATTTTCATGGGGACATCACTGGTATTCTTTATTTTTCCGGTGTTCTGTTCATTTTTCTTTATTCTTTTTACTTTTGTTTTCCAGACTGCATAATCACTTGTTCTGTCTAAGGTTCACTGATTCGTTCGACTTATAAATTCAACAATAGATTCTTTCAAATTTATTGTCGCAGGCCTTAAGTGAGATTTTTTATTTTAGTTGTATTTTTCTACTTTAGAATTTACATTCTTTTAATTTTTAATTGTGTAAAATAAACATAACACAATTTTATTTAATTATTTTTACAAGACATGCCATTATGATTTCTTTTAATAGTAGCAATTATAATAGGTGTGAGGTCAACAGTGGATTTTATTTGCACTTCCATAATGACTAATGATGTTAGGATTTTTTCCCTATGTTTGTTGGTTGTCTCCAAATTTTCTTTGAAGAAATGTATATTTAAAGCCTTTGTTTATTGCTGTCGTTATAGATCATGTTATTTCTGCTGAGGTATAGGCCTATTTTGGATACCAGATAAAAGACTTATAAATATTTTCTTTTTCACTAAATTGTGTTATTTGATGCAAAGAAGCTTTTAATTTTGATGTAGTCTAATTTATCTAATTTTATTGTTTACCCTTCTTACCTAGTATTTTTGTGCCTAGTATTTTATTTTTATTATCATTTACATCTCTTGAGATAGTTTCTCCCCCACCCCTTTTGGGGGTGCACACAGAGATATTCAGGGTTTATTCCTGACTGCACACAGGAATTACTTACGATGATGCTCAGAGACCAAATGGGGTGCCAGAGATCAAATCCAGGTTGGCAGTGCATATGGCAAACACTCAACCCTCTCTGTACTACTGCAAATGCTCTACCTGCTGTGTTAATACCCCAGCCCCTTCCTTGGTTTCTTTAAGAACATGCCTTTTGGGCCCAGAGAGATAGCACAGCGGCATTTGCCTTGCAAGCAGCTGATCCAGGACCAAAGGTGGTTGGTTTGAATCCTGATGTCCTATATGGTCCCCCGTGCCTGCCAGGAGCTATTTCTGAGCAGACAGCCAGGAGTAACCCCTGAGCACCACCGGGTGTGGCCCCCAAAAACAAATAAACAACAAAAAACAAACAAAAAAAATAGAACATGCCTTTTAGTCTTTGGACACATTTATAATAGTTGCTCTTAATTCTTTGCCCGCTAAGTTCAGTATATAGGACGTGCATGTCTCTAAAGTAGACTCTTGTTTGCTTTATTTCTCCCGTGTCATTCCTTCCCCTTTCTAATTTTCTCACATTATCTCATGGGTATTTGTTGAAACCTAGGCATTTTAGAGAATATTATAACAACTCTGGTTTCTGACATAATGACTTAGTGACTTGTTATGTTTACGTGGCTGAACTGATTCTGTTAAGCTTTTTTTTCCCCTGTAAGGGACAGTTGCTGTCCCTATGCAGATTTTCTTTTTACTTTGTATACGTTAGGCTGCTGCATGCGATTAGGCCAAAAGTTGTACTTAAGCTCATGTAGTTAGTAAGAATTTTACTCTTTACCATAAAAATGTGTGTGGCTTAGAAATCACTCGCATATTTCATGGATAGAGGAATGATGTGAATACAAAGTGGCAGTTTTCAAGGAAGCTAGAATATGTCCTGTCTCTGTTGGTCATGAAATCCTGTGTATGTGTAAAATATCACAGAACTAGACATATAACTAGAGAGAATGAATATTACTATCTATTTTTTAAGTGATTCAAATTTTCCTTAGACGTTACCTGTATATCTGGGGCCAGAGCAATAGCTAAGTGGTAGGGCGTTTGCCTTGCACGGGGCTGACCCAGACAGACCTGGGTTTGATCCCCGGCGTCCCATATGGTCCCCCAAGCCAGGAGCAATTTCTGAGCACATAGTCAGGAGTAACCCCTGAGCATCACCGGATGTGGCCCCCAAACAAACAAACAGAAGTTACCTGTATATCTGTACTGCTCCTATACGTGAGGATTCTATTGAAATTGACCAACTAATATTTAATGGGAGCACACAAAGAAAAGAGCTTTCAGTGTTCCTAAAAATCAAGACTTTCTAAATATTATTATTAATTTAGATTTTGGGCCACACCCAGTGATGCTCACAGATTACTCCTAATTCTGTGCTCAGAAATTATTCCTGGTTTGGAGGACCATATGATAGGAGTAATTTGGGTGATCTCCTGATAGGAGTGATTTAGGCGACCATATGAGATGATGTGGATTGAACCCAGACTGGACACATTCAAGGCTCTATCTACCGTACTATCATTTTAATACATTTATATCATTTTAATATATAACATTAGGATAATGTTGATCTCTATACTTGATCAAAAGAAGTTTCTCCTAAATTAAACTTCAAGTAATTTTTCTTCAACTCCATCATTGACAAGTCTCAAAAAAACCTGAACACACTGTGACATAAAGATCAGAAAAAATCCAAATAAATGTAAACAAAAGTAAAGAAAGCAAAAACGAGACAGACAGATGAGTGATAGAACATTCCTGTTCTAGTCACAGCCCCAATTCCACAACAAATCTAAAGCAATCATCATGAAAAAAATTTATTTACTATATAAACTTATTTCAACTCCCAAACATTGCATATATATTCTCTAATTTTTATTTTTAGTCTTTAGTATAAATGCAAACAAATCAACTAAGTGAAAAAGAAAATAAAGCCATTCCAAATCTTTCTGCTAAGATCTATTTTATTTTATGCTTTGTGATATTTCATACATCAGTGCTCACACTGTGTGTAATAGTGCAACAGAGCAGAGATAAATGACCTGGTAATTCCTATCTCATCAAAACAGGAGAAAGGGACAACATGATCAAGAAAGGAAATAAAAAGAAGAACCTGGCTTTTAGAATAAAAATTAAAAGTTATGACAAAAACTTGAAAAACAAGTTTCAAGCATTCCCCAAAGCATTTTCTGTTAAACACAATGGATCTGAACAGACAAGGCCAAAGTACCTACTACCTGAGACTGGCTAGATTCTTGCTGGTTTTAAATTGAGTTTAATGTACCAATTCTGTTGAAAGTTAATTTAAATTCAGTCGTAATGTAAAACTCTATTTCCCAAGTAAATCTCATGACAGATACTACTCACTTTAGGTCAGGTTTAAGAACATACTTCAAAGTCAGAGCTTTGAAATAACCATCAAAAGTACTTGTCCTTCTGGATCACCATACAAAGTAGGCAGGAAAGGAGGAGACCTACTGTTCTTGCTCAGGATTTTTATAAATTAACTGCCACCAATGCCAAAACAGTTACCCAAAATAACCTTCTGATTAAGGCCACAGGACATTCTAGCACCATTTGGCAGTAATAATTGAGGGAGCAATATGCTCTTAAAGTGCTGTCACCTTTAGAAAGACTAGTGAGACAAACTGATACTACAAAGATAAGTGCTCTGGAAATAATCACCAGCTCACTTGTACTTTCTATCATCTCTCCTCACTGTCATTCAAGATATTACTGGAGGTCTCTAACATATGGTTCTCTTCATGATCACGGATTTAAGATCTTTAATAATGGTCTCTCTCAAAACATAAATAAATAACAATATCCAAAACACTATTTTAATGATTTAAAATAGGCTGGATTTCTCTCCCCTTTTCTTTTGTTTTCTAAATCACTGTATCTAGGACTCTGGTTAATTTGAGGTGAGACTGGAATTAATGTAATATCCAGACCAACAGTAGAAGCAGACCCTTGCTGAAAAATGTCCCTATCATAGAATTAGTAAATAACAACCGCCAGAAATGAGTTTGTGTGGGCCTCTTCCTAAGAAACAAGGTCTCAAGGCTGTCTCAAAGCCCAATACCTAAAACTCAACTATCAACAACTTTGCAATCATGTTTTGTTTTGTTTTGTTTTTGTTTTTTGGTCACACCCGGCAGTGCTCAGGGGTTACTCCTGGCTCCATGCTCAGAAATTGCTCCTGGCAGGCACGGGGGACCATATGGGGCACCGGGATTCGAACCGATGCCCTTTTGCATGAAAGGCAAATGCCTTACCTCCATGCTATCTCCCGGGTCCTGCAATCATGTTTTTTTAACTAAATAAAAACTTTCAATAGTTTTTGAATATGAAAAGAAGCCTCATATAAAATTTGTCTCAAAAGAAAAGCTTGAATTGGTACCTTAAATCCAAATGTTCACCTAATCTGATCTTATTATTAATAAAATAATAATTGTACAGGTATTTAGATGCATTAGTACCTTACATACAATATATAAACATACGTGTGTGTGTGTGTGTGTGTGTGTGTGTGTGTGTGTGTGTGTGTGTGTATAAAAGATTTTGGGCCACACCTAGTGGCACTCAGAAGTTACTACCAGCTCTGTGCTCAGAAAATCATTCCTCGGGGCCAGAGAGATAGCACAGCGCTATTTGCCCTGCAAACAGCCGATGCAGGATCTAAGGTGATTGGTTCGAATCCCAGCATCCCATATGATCCCCCGTGCCTGCCAGGAGCTATATCTGAGCAGACAGCCAGGAGTAACCCCTTAGCACAGCCAGGTGTGGCCCAAAAACAAAAAACAAAAAACAAACAAAAAAAAAAAAAGAAAAAAAAAAGAAAGAAAATCACTCATGGCAGGCTCAGGGGACTATATGGGATGCTGGGTATCAAACCCAGGTCCATCCTATGTTGGCTGTGAGCAAGGCAAATGCCCTACCACTGTGCTATCACTCCAATCCTGTTTTGTTTTCTTAGATATATTTTCTTTGTCACATTAACTCTCTAAAACACAAAATGTTATATACCTTTTCATAAATCAGAAAATACCAAAAATTTCCATTATAATCATATACTCATAAAACTTTGGTAAATATAGATATGTAGAAAAAAACTAAAGCCCACTATTGTGTAAAAGATTATTTTTGTGTACTAATATTATGAATTAACAGTATTGAGAGCCACAGTTGAAATATTAAAAATAAAATTAATGTATTTACTAAATAAATGGATTGCATGTTTGGGCCATACTGACAATATGCAAGAGATCAAATGCAATGCTGGTAATTTAACCAGGGTTGGCTGTAAGTCAAGTGCCTTAACCCCCATACTATGTCTCCAGTCCCCACAAAATGACAGATTTATTTCTGGGCCACATCTAGTGATAAATAAGGGGTAACTCCTGGTTCTGCACTCAGAGGACCTTATGAGATGCAGGTGATTGAACTGGTTCAGCCTTGTACAAGGCAAGCACCCTACTCACTGCATTATCTTCTAACCCTTAAAATAAAAAATAAAAAAAATTCTTTTAAAAGTTATTATAAAAACTTGGGGGGCCAGAGAGACAGCATAGTGGAAGGGAATTTGACTTGCCCACAGCCAATTTAGGAACTAACGGTGGTTCGAATCCCAGCATCCCATATGGCCCCCATGCCTGCCAGGAGCAATTTCTGAGCAAAGTCAGGAGTAACCCCTGAACACGGCCGGGTGTGACCTAAAAACCAAACAGAAAATGTTATTATAAAAAAATTTAAATTATTACAAAAGAAATACTTATTTCAGAAAAAAATTGGATAATCAAAAATAAGGGAGGATTGATCACAGTTGTCATGAACTGTTCCAGAGATGGCCAATGCTTACATCTGGCAAAGAATAGTTTTGTTTTCAAGTACATAGATGTGGCTCTCCTTTAATAAAGAAACTGGATATGACTTACTTTTTAGAGAATATGCTTTGTATATGTAATGTGCTGGCATAATATGCCCACCTCTCCTCCTTAGCATCAATGAATGTGGCCACTGCAGAAATGATAAGTGCAAAGTCATCAAGCTATTGTATTCTTTTTTCTCTTTATTTATTCAATTATCTATTTATTATGAATATCCCAAACAATGCTTAGGGTGCCGGGGGCCACTCCAGGGATACTTGGCCTGGCCAGATGGTTCCATGCTAGCTTTTTTTTTATATTCTATCTTAACGGGTCATAGTGCTGCCAGAGCGATAGCACAGTGGTAGGGCCTTTGTCTTGCATATGGCTGGGTTTGATCCCCCATATCCCATATGGTCCCCCAAGTTGAGCAATTTCTGAGTGCAAAGCCAGGAGTAACCCCTGAGCATCTCCAGGTATGGCCCCCAAACCAAACCAAACCAAACCAACAAAGCAAAATCCACCCCCCAAAAATGGGCCATAGAAACCCTAGAGGGGAGAGGGCTTAGAGATTAGGGTGCACAACCACATTGGGTAAGACCCAGCAGACCCTAATACTATTGGGTTCAAGCATTAAACCAGTCGGCCCAGTAGACCTAGAATTTTTGTAAAGGGCCCCTAACCTCAAGGACTGCTTGGGGTGTTTCCCCAATAGGATCCTTCAGTAGTATTTTGTAAATTGATAGCTTTATGATCTAGCACCATTTTCATTGGATAGTCTTTAAATGCATAGTGTTGAAATGTCTGGCTCCACCATAAATTTCGTGTGTGTGTGTGTGTGTGTGTGTGTGTGTGTGTGTGTGTGTGTGTGTGTGTGTGTCCATTTCATTGGATAGTCCTTCAATGCATAGTGTTGAAATGTCTGGCTCCACCATAAATTGTGTGTGTGTGTGTGTGTGTGTGTGTGTGTGTCGGGTTTTGAAACCAAGGCCTCATTCATACATACAACACATGGGTTCTATCCATGCCCTAGGCCCTATTTAACCAGCACCATATTAGGTCATTTATGGGGATATTAGATTAGTAATTCTTACATAGTCTAATAATTAACAAAGGGGTTTCCCCTCCCTCCTTGCTACTCTTTTTTGCTGAACTATAAGAAGTTAACTTTTATCCAAAAGTATAAACTACTTTAATTTTTAATGACACATGTGGATGAAATATAAGTGACAGTATAAACAATATTATTTTTGCCCCAAAAAAAGCCAAGAATGACTATCTTTAATTTTTTTATATAAACATGAAAATAGCCTTTTGCTTGATGTCTTTTTTTCTGGTTTTTAGGTCACACCCGGCAGTGCTCAGGGGTTACTCCTGGCTCTATGCTCAGAAATCGCTCCTGGCAGGCTCAGGAGACTATATGGGATTCCAGGATTCAAATCACTGACCTTCTGCATGCAAGGCAAATGCCTTACCTTCATGCTATCTCTCTGGCCCCTTTGCTTGATGTTTTCAAGAACAAAATCCATTAGGAACTTTCCTATTTGATGTATAGTTCTTGAGAGTTCATGCCTTTTTTTTAGAGTTCATGCCTTTTAATGAAAATATTTGATATCAGAAACTACTTTGGATTGGCAAGACATTTTTAAAGCAGGCAGCCACCATATCACTGGGCCTCATACACTCTGAAATACATAGCCACAGAAAGTCACACTTCCCTTCAACATGATGGTTCCTAAGACTGTGTAACAATACCAGTACACATACTTACCACCTTTATCCCCCATTACCATTTAAGTCAGACTGAACTCACTTGTCTTTCTCACTTCAAAGAACTTTTAATACCCTGTAAATGTATAATTAACTACAGTCATAAAAATCAAACATTCTTCCTATCCCATTTTTAACTGCTAGACTATCAGCCACAGTACCCGGGCCAAGGTAGAGATACTACTGGTTTGACTCTGGTTCAGCAGCTTGGTCAAGCATGTCCTCAGACAACCCTTTCCTCCTTAGAATGACAAAAGGCTGTCATTGTACTAAATGCTATACAAAGTACAACAAATGGACACACTTTTAGCAGCTTTTTTTTCCGATCTAAGACAAATTCTGTCATGCAAAAGTACAAAGGAAACATATATAAAAGGTCAAAAACATAACTCATTTACATTATGTGTAAAAGGGTGGAGGAAGGGGTGGAGGGACTCAGAGGAAGGATGAGAATCACCAATTCTTAACTCCAAATGACTAATGACATGGGAAAGGGCGGAGCAGCAGAGTCCTTGACCATTTCAAAGAAAATGTTGGATTATGAAATGTTGATTTGAAATTAACTAAGCAAAGTTGAATTATATCTGATTTCATTGTCACTGCTTTGTATCAAGTGCCCACAATCTGCCCACAGTCTGATGAAATTGGTCCCTCTTAGAGCGGAGAGATAGTACACTGGGTCGACCCACATTCAATCCCTTGTACCCATATGATCCCACAGTCCCACCAGGAGTGATCCCTGAAGGCAAAGATAAAAGTAAACTCTGAGTACTGCTTGATCTCTATCTACTACCTGCAGTAGAGGCCCAACAGGGTGCAAGCACTATAATGTGCTGTATTCTCTGTAAGTACTTCCATTTTGTCCCCAACTCCCAGACCATTCTCTACTGCTCCTCTAGTAGAAGTAACAGAGTTGGGAAGTAGACAGAGTCACACTTTCCTTACAATCACTGAATCTTTTGTAGAGAAGTCCCTGAAGAGATTATCTAGTTAGATGTTCCTACCAATCAATCTGGTCAATAGCCTGTTGACATGTAAGAACCATGGGCAAACATCGGGGGTTCTCATTTTGACCTCAGTCTAATTTTCACTTCAGAAAAGACTAAACTCTCTTTAGTAATCTATGATAAAACTAATTTGAAGATAATTTGATAACACAGTATCACTATCAAATTTCATTTGATCCTAACTTGATATGTGCATTATCTCTACCATTGAGTTCAGAAAAGTAGTTGCAAAATCTACATGGCTAATAATTAATCTTCCAGTGACAAAAAAGAAAACCAGAGCAAACTCTCAAACTCTCAAAGGCACTTTGAGAGGTCATTTTTATCTCCTGACTTCAGGGAAAATAGTAAGAAACTAAATTTTAGATCACATTAGAATAGTAAGTTTACATTTCTTAGTATCCAAATCCCCCATTTTATAACACTGATCAGTTTTTATCTTATCAAATGGCTCTCAAACTTTAGTGTGCATCAGAGCCATGGGAGTAAAAATTACATTTTTTATAAGGTAAGGTGCTTTCCTTGCACACAGATAAGGATTCAATCACCAGCATCCCCTATGGTCTCTTGAGCACCGCCAGCAGTGATTCCTGACTGTAGAGCCAAGAGTAACCTCTGAGCATTGCCAAGTATGGGTGTGGCTCCAAACTCCAAACCAAGTAATGAACCAACCAACCAATCAACAAACAGATTACTGGTACACCTCAGTTTCTGAGCCAATATGTAATGGATGGTTAATACTGATACTAGGGGTTTGGAGACTGCATCGAACATGGCTGAAATATAACCCTTAAATTCACAATGGAAATAGTTAATAATTAATAGTTGGTCATCATTTTTTGGAACCAAGACATATATATACTTGAATAACAATTCAGTTCTTTGGTCATCCCAAGCCCCCTGGAAAATAATAGAAGTTTTTTAATGTTTTATTATAAGTATCATTTTTCAAACCTTTAATCATCTTTTGATTTATGTTGAGCCCTTTTAGTTGGAGAGTCATGAATTACATCCAGAACCTTAGTCAGAGACAGGCTAAAGTTAGGGATACAATGAGAAAAATGACTCACAAATTCATGCAGTATACTCTTCTTTATTCATCACTAATACCTGAGCTTGCATTATTAGCTCGCTTCTGATTCACATTCTTCTTTATGAGCTGTAGTGATGCATCATAATACCTGTCTTCTGAGCAGCTCAAGCTACTTCTCTAATTTAACCATTGAGTCAACAACCCAAATTCGTTCACAGCAAATACACTTAAGGATGAGAGCCAAAGTCTGGTACCCCAGTTAAAATCTTTTCAAATATGGAGAAAGATGTAACTCACATTTTTTATAAGACTTATATAATCGTATCTCCTTCATCTAGCAAAAACTCTTCTAGGGATGGCATAATAGGCTCTTCCTTTGTGAGGGGATCATGATGGAACTAGGAGGTGGAAGAGGTGCCAGGACTAGTTTCTCAGCCTCACCACTTCCCTAAGGGCCACTGAATCTGTCCTAATTCTACTTGGCAGAAGTTCCAAGGTACAGAATGCTAACCAAAGAGTTACCTACTACCCACCCATTACAGCTTGTTTTCCTTTTATCAGCCAGTTGACTTAATGTGCAGGTGGGGGTCTGGTCTCTGGGTAATTTTAGCATTTAAGTACTTTGAGAGTAGGAACTATGCTTTCTTTGTACATAATATGCGTTCTGTGGTGTATAAAGCTAAATAATAACAGCAGGCGCAGTATTTCCAAGAGAAATCAGCCTTTCTGCCAGGGGTTGGATCCATATATTTCATTTCTTGCACATATATTTATGTGCAAGATAGGCAAAGCCGAATCTTTCCTCTGCTACTGCTCACGTCACTTTAGACAAAACAGTTCAAACTCAGTGTAAGTCTATTATGACAAACATTCTTCTGAAAGAGAATATCCTAGAGATGTGATCACTGAGCACCTTCATTTGGCTCCAAATCGAAAGACAACCCTGCAGATGACTGGCCTACTAAAAAAGAAACCCAGAGAAATCTCTGCATTCCTGAGTATGGGTCATGGCTTCAGTGCACAAGGCTGTTATCTATGAAGAAAGTAACAGCAAAAAAAAAAAAAATCCACTGAGCTGCTTCATCAGAGGCCCATCATGCCTGGAACAGTTTTAAAAGAAAAAAGGGACCAAGACTAGAGAAAAGAGATCAAAGAGGACTAGAATTCAGATATGCACAAGTCACTGCAGAGGCCTTTGATAAACCACCAGCCCTGTATATTTCCACAGGCTAGAAGGCGACCTGTCCTCTCATCATCTCCATACTTTGAGCTGAACTCACAGTGATTTGTCACAATAAACGCACCAACAGGGCCTTTACCAAGAAGGAACCATTAACCATAACCTGCAGGCTTACAGGAAAAGTGAAGAGAATGGCAGCACAGCAAACACAAGAAATTCCCATAGACACTTGATAACTTCAACCATCTCATCTTCCATTCACCTCTACCATGCTCTTACAGCACATAAATCAAAACACCTTGAGTTTATAACCATCTTAGCAACTCCTCCTGTAAAAAAAAAATGCTTCCGAGTAAAAAAAAATTTATGGAAACTCCTCTCAAATTAAGCAGCTTTAATTTTTTCAGAAATAAATTGCAATTAATTGAACAAACAATAGCCTGAAAACTATTTCATAATCCTCAAAAAATTCTGATAGTTTCTTAGCAAGAATAAGTCAATACTTCTTTTGATGAAAGTATTATTGAGAAGCAATAGAAAAATAAATTTCCTTGCACTACTGAAAATGACATAAAAATTGCTCTAATTACAATTAATCTGATCTGCAAAGATCTACTCAAAACTTTAGGTTTTAAAAAGTTCTTTTTATAAATACTACAGGAATTCACTTCTATTTTCCTGCCTTATATTTTCTTCC
Organism: Crocidura indochinensis; assembly: GCA_004027635.1. Taxonomy (NCBI): domain Eukaryota; kingdom Metazoa; phylum Chordata; class Mammalia; order Eulipotyphla; family Soricidae; genus Crocidura; species Crocidura indochinensis. The sequence continues at coordinate 4,339 of PVKC010024999.1, read as the reverse complement.
AACAAATATGTACCACTGAAACATTTCTTTTCATTGTTGATACTTTAAATTATTTGGGTTTTAAAACAGACCATACATAATAATAAAGATCTTAAATAAAGTCTTTCAAAAATAAAGGCATTTTAAGCATGCCTCCCTTCTGTACAGAGATGCCAGAGACATGGAAATTAGCCTGGTAAGCAGCTTCTATGTCAACTATTAAACTACTTCATTAAAATCAACATTTTTAGAGGTAATATAATTTACCTGTTAACTTATAAAAAATTCTTGTCTGGTCTGAGTTATATGCAAGCTGTCTGGCATGAAATCATGAAACTATGAATTGAAATGTGCTTCAAATAAAGGGAGGTGATTCAAATTTAATTTTAAAATTCTCTGTCAAGGTCTTTCTCCAAATGTATGTGGACAATGATTCTCTTAACTTATAGTAATTAAGATTAGAGTGTCATGACCTTTAATTAACTTCCAGGGGATGTTTTCAATTATTTTTTGCAGCCTTCCTCTTAAATTTATTTTTAAAGTAATTCTTTTTAGCAATATATTGGGTTTTTTTGGCACAAAATCCTCTTTAAGAAATAAAATATAGTCATCTATGCATTTTACAAATTAAATGATTTCTGTAGCATAAACTTGAAGCTCAGAGTAAATAAAACAGGAATCTACTAAAGAAGATTAAAGTAGATTAAAGTAGTTAAAACATTTTCCCCCAAGAGGTTTCCAAAGAAAATAAAGCTCAATGATATAACCATTTCCCCATCTAGCATTTTAAGAGATAAAATAACTATTTACAAATTAATTCTGATTAGACAAAATTAATCATTAGGTTCTATCTGTTGGGAAAATTAAATAAGGCAGATTCTTGCAGTAGATCAGATATAATTAATAAAAAAGCCTTTTCCCACCAATTCTGAGAATCCACCCAGCTAAAGTTTCCAGTTTTCTCAACAGGTAAAAAGTTCCTGTCATAGCAACATTAGAAAGATTTAAGGAAAAAAGAACAAAGAAATCTTAAAATAACACACAGTACTTACAAATACTTTCAAAATAGACTCTGAACTGCAATTCTTCTGGAGACTATTCTCCCGATCATGGATACAATCTGCAGTCTAAAATAGATATCCTATCACACCAGGCTGAGAAGACACATTTCAGCTTACTAACTTCTACTTGGGTAAACAGTTTTACAACTCATAGAACAAACCCCGGCTAAAATTAACTGCGCCCGAGCAGCAGGCAGGAACTCGCTGATTTGCATCATATGTGCTGGGATTTATTCACTAGGACAACATTGGTGTCCTCTTAATGGGAAATGTGGCCAAGGGGCGTGCTCTGGTGAACAATACATAGCATCATGATTATGCTAATTATTGAATTCAGGCCAATAATACTAACTTCTTTTAAGTTGTTTTCCCAAGTACTGACAAAGACAGAGTAAGCTCTTTTTTACAACAGTCATTCCCTTGATTTTTAAACGCATTCAAATCCGACCAAAAATTTTGGCAACAGGTGGCAGTACTGTACACTTTTCAAAGGAAAGCAAAGTAAGAAAGGCATATTCACAGATGATTTTAATAGGATATTAGAAGTGGGGCTATGTGACATTAAATCAGCATTAAATACACAAACCAGCAAGTCTATCAAAAAGTACTTTTAAAGGAAAAGGTTGTTTTTTTTTTCTTTCTTTCTTGATAACAAACTAATTTTATTTACTTGTATTTTTGGACTTCATCTGCACTCCCCAAGGAGCTACAATGAGGACACAGGTTCACTAATAAATTACAACTGTGAACAAATATCTCAAATATTTGCATAACAATCATCCTTGGCAAACATCATTTTGAAGTACATTCAACTGTCTGACTAGCTAGAACTGCTAAATTGTCCTCTACAGGTGACTGACCTAGAAACCTATTAAGCTTGTTAAATCTCAAGTTAGAGATTCCAAGTATACAGCTAACTTAAAGGAAATTTACAACATGAAGCTTTCTTTAATATAAACTCCTTTAGCATGTACAACTTAAAGACAAACTACTTAGAAGATGGTTCAAACTAATTTTTATTCATTTTGGGATAGCATGTTTTGAAGCCATACCTGGCAGTGATCAGGACTGATTCCTGGCTCTGCACTTAAAAATCACTCCATGGGGCCCGACGGTGGCGCTGGAGATAAGGTGCCTGCGCTAAGCTAGGACGGACCGCGGTTCGATCCCCTGGTTCCCCATATGGTCCCCCGTGCCTGCCAGGAGCGACTTCTGAGCGAATAGCCAGGAGTAACCCCTGAGCATCACCGGGTGTGGCCCAAAAAACCAAAAAAAAAAATCACTCCAGGCAAATTCGGGGCCATATGGGATGTCAGGAATCTAATCCTGATAGAGGCATGAAAAGCAAGTAACCTACCACTATACTACTACTCTGGTCCCAAGATTACTTGTTTTAGACACTTAAATTCTGATGACATATCTGGCTTGTTACTGAATATTTCATTTTATGAAAGATACTGAAGAATATTACAAGCATCAAGCAAATCTCCAAACATTTGTCAGATGTAATTTACTAATTTTTTTTTTTTTTTGTGGTTTTTGGGTCACACCCGGCAGTGCTCAGGAGTTACTCCTGGCTCCATGCTCAGAAATTGCTTCTGGCAGGCACGGGGGACCATATGGGGCACCGGGATTCGAACCGATGACCTTTTGCATGAAAGGCAAACGCCTTACCTCCATGCTATCTCCCGGGCCCCAATTTACTAATTTTTTTTTTAATGGATAAACAGAGTCTGGAGCTATATATAGCACAGTGAGTAGGACTCTTGCCTTGCATGCCGCCAATCTGGTCTTGATCCTGGACTCTCATATAATTCCCCAACCCTGCCAGAAGTAATTTCTAAAAGCAGAGCCACAAGCATTGAGCACTGCAGGGTGTGGCCCCAAAACAACCAAAAGGATAAACAGAAATTTACTCTCTTGTCAAAGGCTTCTCTCTGAAAACCAAACAAAACCACTGTATTATCATTCATTGCATTCTATTTCTATGACATGCCTTTCATATAAACCATTTAGCTATCATCCTAGATCTTTTCAGTGCCATTTGTTTTGCCAATTAAAAAGTCATATGTCGGGGCCGGGCGGTGGCGCTGGAGGTAAAGGTGCCTGCCTTACTGCCTTGGACGGACCGCGGTTCGATCCCCCGTGCCCCATATGGTCCCCCAAGCCAGGAGCAACTTCTGAGCGCATCGCCAGGAGTAACCTCTGAGCGTCACTGGGTGTGGCCCAAAAACCAAAAAAAAAAAAAAAAAAAAAGTCATATGTCGGGGCTGAAGCAGTGGCGTGGAGTGGTAAGGCATCGGGATAGATGGTGCTAGCCATGGACAGATTGCAGTTCAAATACCTGCCATCCTCTGCAGACCCCAAGTCAGGAGCTATTTCTGTGCGCAGAGACAGGAATAATCCTTGAGCGTCACAGGATGTGGCCAAAACAACAACAACAAAAGTCATAATGTCAATATAGACTTAAAGAGATTGGTTTTATTCAATTCCCAGTACTCAGGTCTGAAGTACCGAAGGCAAGAATTTTAAAATATGGATCCTAAACACATACCCCCATGCCTTAGGGAGGAGAGTACACCTCTGTCATATATGACCAAAGTGGCAAACAGGTGGCTTTTTAGTGCAGTCAGAATAATATCCTCTTCCTGATTGTTTACCCAAATATTTAGCTGCTGGTTGGGAATTCACCTCCAATATTCAAGCAACCTCTGGTAGGTGTAGAATACATTAGCTTTATCCCTAGAAGATGATAACTGTTATGCACTTATACCACCCCATCCCCAAGAGGTAGGCATGTACCACTTGTGCCAAAAGCAATGACACTTCTTAAAAGTGGCTGATTTGGGGCTGGAGCGGTGACACAGCGGTAGGGCATTTGCCTTGCACACAGCTGAACTGGAATTTCCTATTGTCCCATATGGTCCCCCAAGCCAAGAGTGGTTTCTGAGCACATAGCCAGGTGTAACCCCTAAGTGTCAGCAGGTGTGGCCCCAAAACAAACAAACAAAAAGTGGCTGTTTTCTAATTATTATAAGTAAGTCTCAACAATTCTCAGTAAACTTACTTTTTGCTATTTGGGTAGTGCTTGGGGACCATATTTAAAACCAGGGACAGGGGCCGGCGTGGTGGCACTAGAGGTAAGGTGTTAGCCTTGCCAGCACTAGCCTAGGACGAACCGAGGTTCGATCCCCCAGCATCCCATATGGTCCCCCAAGCCTGGAGCGACTTCTGAGCACATAGCCAGGAGTAACCCCTGGGTGTCACCGGGTGTGGCCCAAAAACCAAAAAAAAAAAAA
>PVKC010024998.1:0-16478 GCA_004027635.1 Crocidura indochinensis | reverse complement strand
AGAGTCAGCAAAGTATGTAAAGCTTTTGTTCACATACCTAGAGAAGTATATGGATGGAAACATGATAGTATCATAATAATATCATGCCACTATCATCATTGAACAGATTCTGTAGGCAGAACACTAGCAAAAACATAAGAGCCCTAAATAAAAAACTAAAAGATCTGCGATTAATGGATCTTTAGAGGGCCTTTTATTGTCAAAAATAGGCATACACATTCTTCTTAAGTGCACATAGAACCTTCTCTAAGATAAATCACAGTTTAGAGCACAAGTTTAACTTACATAAATTCACAAATATAAAAATTATGCCAGGAGACCAGCAAGAGTCCAGTCACTGTGAGCAGTGGCTGTAGATTGGATTAACCTCTGGATAAGGATGCATCAACAAGGCCCAGCTGCTTGTCAGTTGTGGATGGAGTTTGGGGTAAAAATCTCAGCTTGAGTTCAGTATAATCTGAAACCAGATTCACTTGTCTCCATGCCTGCACTTTTCTTCCAGTTAAGGTACTATACAACAACACTTAATAAGGGAACTGTACATCAAAGTTCATAATGAGAAAACTTTACAAAACTCCACCATGTCTTGTGACTGAAGAAGCTAGTTCTGAAGACTCAAACAATGTCTGCCACCTACATAACATTTCCAATCAGGATTTTAGAGAGGTAATGTTTAAGCTTAAAGTCTGTGTGGTCTCATATTAGTATGACCACTCAGATTTGTTTATTGCAAGCAAACAACTCCCTTAAAAGCCTGGAGTGGTCATACTAATATGAGACAACACAGACTTTAAGCTTAAAAAGGTTATGAGAGAGAGATGGACATTTCTTTTTTTTTAATTAAATAATTTTCATTTTGACCAAAGTGGATTATAAATCTTTTACAGTAATATTTTAGGTACATAGTGACATTGAATCAGGGGCATTCCTACCACCAGTGTTGTCCTCCCTCCGCCCCTGTTCCCAGCACGCATCTCATATCCCCATCCATTGACCCACAGGCTGCTAGTATAAGTGGTTCCCTTTGTGTCTAGCTTGTTGTAGATTGGGTTTTGATTCTGTTGTTGTTGGCTTTGATTTGGTGTTTACGTATGATAATTTTTTTTATTTCTATACAATGTTCATATACCTGTTTGGTCTTGGTACCCTCCATTATTTCCCCCTCAATTTGTGAGGCAGAACAAGATGGTTCAAGTTATATGGTTCTGTTTGGAGGAAAGAAAAAAGAAAGTGTTGTGATAACTGGACAATTGCATACAAAAAGGTGAACTCAGTCCTCTCTTTAACACCATGTACAAAGATCAAATCAAAATTAATGAAATATATTGATATCAAACCTGAAACCATAAGTTCATAGAGGAAAAAATAGGCAATACACTCCACAATATTAATTCTAAAGGCCAAGCAAGTGGAAGCAAAAATAATAAATGAGACTACATTAAACTAAGAAGTTCTGCACTTTAAAGGAAACAGTAACTAAGATATAACAGCTACCTTAGTAATGGGACAAACTATTCATCCAATACTAACTAATAAAGGGCTAATATCTAAAATATATGTTACTGACATAACTGAACAAGAATATAGCTAACCTCATCAAAACAGACATTTCCTCAAAAAAGAATATAGGGGGCCGGTGAGGTGGCACTAGAGGTAAGGTGTCTGCCTGGCAAGCACTAGCCAAGGAAGGACCATGGTTTGATCCCCCGGCGTCCCATATGGTCCCCCCAAGCCAGGGGCAATTTCTGAGCACTTAGCCAGGAGTAACCCCTGAGCATCAAATGGGTGTGGCCGAAAAAAGAAAGAAAGAAAGAAATATAGATGGCCAAAAGGCACATGAAAATGCACCACATCGCTAATCATCTGGGAGATACAAACACACCACAGAGATTGACACACATCACAAAGAACAGGCACAACCAATGCTGATGTGGATGTGGAAAGATTGAGACGCCCATTCACTGCTGGTGGGAATGTATCTAGTTGAACCTTTCTAGATAACAATATGAATATTTCTTTTAAAAATGGAAATTGAGCTTCCTTATGATCCAGTGATACCACTCCTATGACTACACACTAGGAACACAAAAACACAATACAGAAATTACCTCTGTACACCTATGTTCATAGGAGCACTATTTACAATAGCCAGATTGCGGAAGCACCCCCAGGTGCCCTACAGCAGTTGAATAGCTAAAGAAACTATGAGAAATTGACCAAATGAAATACTATGCAGCTGTTAGAAAAAGATGAAGTCACGATTTTGCTTATACTTGAATGGACATGAAGGGTCTTATGATGAGCAGAATTAGTTAAACATAAAATAATCTCACTCATCGCTAGGATATAAGAAAATAAAAGACAATGTGGGAATGATATCCAGAGTCAACAGAGATGAAAATCAGAAAAACCATTCTATGGTAGGTAGCTTGCCACAAAGAGTAGAATGTACAGGTAGAGGTTAGAAGGGTAAAGTATGGCACCCCCTTCATTTCCAATAGTACAAACCACAATTTTACAATATTAAAGAGAGGGTAGATAGAGAAGTAGTGAGAGAAATAAAATGCTTGCCCCAGAGGCAAAGGATGTGGGTGGGAGAGAAAACGCATCAGATAGATTGAAAGAAACTGTTGACAATAGTGGTGGAAAATGAGCACTGCCGATGGTTGTTATAAATTGTATGACTGTAACTCAATTGTTAACAACTTATCTGTGAAAAAAACTGTATTGTGAAAAAAGAAAAAATATACCAAGTACTCTATCATACTACAATGCCAAGATTTATTATGAAAAGAAGATGTGGAGAAAAGCTAACACTAAACAACATGCTACTCAACAACAGCTGGATCAAAGAATAGATCAAGAAAGAAAGAGATTCTTTCAGAGAATGATAATGGTGAAACAACTTGGAAAATAACATGTAAAAAATTAAGATCGATCTATATTTCACATTTTACATAAAAGTCAATCAAAGTGGATTAAAGCCTTGACATTATAGGTGAATCCATAAAAGTCATTGAAGAAAACACAGGCAGAGCACCTCAAGACTTAGACCTAAAAGAAGTCATCAATAATAGGATGACAATGGCAAGGGCTATAACATCAAATCTGAATACATGAGACTACATCAAACTAAATAGTTTCTGTATGGCAAAACAAATATGGGCTAAAATTAGAAAACGGAATGGGAGAAAATATTTTCATTCAACACATCAGATAAAGATTTGATATCTAGGATATACAAAAAACTCACAAAGGTTAACTCCACAAAATCTAAAATCTCCATCCTAGGGCCAGAATGGTGGTGCAAGTGGTGAGGCATTTGCCTTGCATTCGCTGACCTAGGACAGACCATTGCTCCCAAACCAGGAGCAATTTCTGAGCACAAAGCCAGGAGTAGCCCTTGAGCGTCGCCAGGTATGCCCCCCCCCCCAAATGATGAAAGATAATGAACAAACTCTTCTCTGAGGAATACCAACAGATGACCAATATATACATTTAAAATTCTCATCATCATTTACCGTTAGGGAAATCCAAATTTAGACAACAAAGATATCTTATACCAGTGAAGATGGCACATATCAAAAATAATGGGTAACAATCTCTATTGGTGAGGATGTAGTGAAAAAGGAACCGTCATCCACTGCTGGTAGGAATGTTGCTTGGTCCAACCCTTATGGAAAATAGAATGAAGGGTTCTCTGTAAACTCAAAATTGAGCTGCCATATGATCCTGCAATCCTTTTTAAGTATCTATTCCCACAACAGAAAAACATTCATCCAAAAAGGATATATGCACAGAGCTATTTATTACAGCACTTAACACATAGCCAAGACTTGCAATAAAATAAATGTCCAAAAACAAATGAGTGGATCATGAAGATGTAGTACATATATACAATAGAATATTATATACCTGTATGGAATGATGCAATCACACACTTTACAGCTACATGGACATTGGAAGATATTATGTTAAATGAAGTAAGTCAAAAGAAAACAGAAAAATACAGAATGATGTCACTTATATGTGGTATTTAAAATAACTGCATGAAGAAACACAATGGTCTAAATGGGAGTTTTTGTGAACACCCTGGGCAGCAGAGTATAATGAGAAGGAAAGGACCTGAGTGGAGGTGGAGAAACACAAATATGAAAGGATGGGGGCCAGGGGCCAGTGGTCTCAGGTGCATTGATAGTGTTGAAAAGAGGCAGAACTAAATATCCAAGTCAAAGGCAACAACAATGGAATCAAGAGACCTAAATTTTACCAATTAAAATTAATTTTACCAATTAATTCATTAATTTTACCAATTAAAATTAAAATGTCCCTGTTATGCTGGCAGACTGGAAGGTATGTGAGGTGTATAGGATAGACTTGGGGAACATTGTTTGATGGAGGTTGACACTGATGGTGGGATTGACCCTGATTCATTGTATGTCTGAAACCTAACTACTTGGTTTTTGTAAATCACAATGGTTTCAATAAAATATTTTTTAAAAATTGGTTAATACTAATAATCACTTGCTAATGTTTGAAAGGTTTTAAATGAAAATAAATATGTTTGTATTAATGTTATTTTATTTGAAGTATTAGGACTGTCTATAAAGAGAATTTTAATAAAATTTATTTACAATTTAGATGGCAAGATAATATAGGGAAAATGTTCTAATTGCATTCCAACATACAGTGTATTATTTTATAATTACTTCAATATTATTAAAGACATTTATAATCATTATCTTTTTTTGAGTGTACAAGCTGATATGCTTATGGGTCATTCTATCTTGGATTCTCTGATGTGATAGCTGGTACTCCAATCATATGAAGGGACAATATGTCTGGACTTGGAGGACAGTTTACTGACAGTGATGCTGTTTATTAGTTTAGAGATTATTATCCTTGTACAGAATATTTTACAAGTTACTATATACTTTAGTCATTTCACAGATAGTGGTTCTGAGAAGATTTGTCCCCTGAGAAATTGTTCTGAGAGAATCAAACAAAAATGTTATAGTACTTGCATGAATACTAAACTCTATCTACAGAAGAGCCAGACTGTCACTGCCATTAAGGAAATTTAATTTGTTATGCGTGAGGTAGAAGGCTACATAGTGGATATGAAAGGATGAGATTCTATAGTCCATACATTTGGGGAGATCAAAGCTAATCAGGGACATAGACATGTGATTTAATATCTGGAATTAATTAAGTTAGATGCTTTGACAAACACCTATTCAGGTCATGCAGGGCACTTAAGAAAATATGCTATTTAATAGTAGAGATCAGTGTGTATTGTAGAAGAAAGGCAAGAACTGTACAGAGTAATTGTGAGTGTGTGTGCTTGCATGTGAAAGAGGGGGTCACAGTTAGTAATTAAAGTGGAAAAACATGATAAACAAAAGAAGCAGTCAGATACATTCTGGGAATTATACGAGATCTAATGTTGCTATGAAACAGAAAGTCTCCACACCCTCCCTATGTCTCGGATGTTAAGGTAAACAGCCTGAAAGATTAACAAATAAGCCTAGAAACAAAGTTAAAATGATAGCACTGTTAGTTTTATAATATTCTATTATATATTTTGAATCATGGCCAATTTTGTGGGGTGGTGAGTGGGCAAAGAGTATAAAATATTTCACAAACATTTTCCAAAGGCATATGTGCAAGTAGATTTAGAATTGTCTAGATTCTGATTTAGGAAATACTGATTTAAGACAAAAGTGGGCAGGAGGGAGATTTGGGACATTGTTGCTGGGAATGTTGCACTAGTGAAGGGGGTGTGTTTTTTACATGACTGAAATCCAACTACAATCATATTTGTAATCAAGGTGTTTAAATAAAGATATTCTTTTTTTTTAAGGAGATTGAAGCAACAAATGGGCACTGGTCTAAGGTTTTTGGCCAGTTTTTTAAGTCAACTTATAAATATTTGTTGAACACCATATTGCAGACAATAGTCAAGACTCTAGAGCCCTATTTATGAACACAGAAGGACAGACATATCATTACTAATCTAACACACATTTTCCTGAGAAGAAAACCAGAAAGAAAGGAGAGCATTGGAAATACATGCATGAGAAGCCAGCATCAACAGTTTGTATTGTAAGTTACAGAACCTAAAAAAAAAAATTAAAGAGAGATAGGAGAATAAAAGAGCTATGGGATGGTCAGATAAATATTTGAAGATCTAAAGGATGGTAGTCAGTCTGATTTGTGGATGTAGCTCTGGCTAAGAGAATAACACAGATGTGAACACAGTACTCTGGAGAACTAGTGTTATCTGATAGAGTAATTCCAAGGAGATATTCCTGATGAAAAAAATTCTTTCAAAATAACCAGATGGCAGAAGGCCTACAGGGTTCTCTGCTCTTTAGTTTTGGCATGATGCAATATGTGAAAATATCAAATAGTTATGAGAACTGGAAAAAATAAAATTTACTTGTGAGAAAAATGTTCTCCTATAAATGTGTAAAAATACATCTAAAGGAGACAAATTTAAAAATTAGACTTGTGTGAATTTGGGGATGACTTGCATCAAAGTAAAACAGAAGAATGAAAATGGATCGAATTCAGCTCATATTTTGAAGGTAGAACTATTAAGATGCTGATGAATATAAAAAGAAAAAAGGAAAACAAGAAAAAAGAAATGTCACCTCAATATTTCTAGCTTTGCTCCTAGTAGGATGGAGTTCTTGTGCCTAAGATATAGAAACATTTAGGAGGAAGATATGTAAGGAAGAAGATAGGACTTTATTGGCTAGATAACGGGAATTTGGGAAATCTATAGACATTCTAAATACATTGACGTAAAGACATTACATGACTGGACTAGGGCAAATTAAAGCTATCTGATAGCCATAGATAGAGTGGGTTAAAGAGAAAGTAGGAGAAAGGAGATTTTCAGAAATAAGAGAAGTCATCTCAGAGGTTGAGAGAAAAAACTAAAAAACTCCTAACGATTTAGGAGGGTTTGAACAATAGTACAATGGCAGAGCATTTGCTTGCATGTAGCCAACACAAATTTGATCCATATGTTTGATCACATATGTTTCCCAGTGTACACATAGCCAGGAGTGAGGCCTGAATACTGCTGGGTTTGACCCTAAAGCCAAAATAATGGTAAAGAAATATTGACCTATAGCTATACTATGATACATAAAGCGTTGAGTTGATGATCTACTTGTTACTCAGGATAGCACATACTAGTTATACTAATATTGTTGGGTATGCATGTGTTAACTCCATATGAAACTATAGAAACTTCACCAGCATAAATACAATTAAGTCCAGGAAATTAATAATATGACTTATGCAGAGTAAAGAATTGAAAAATAGCAAAGAATAAAATTAATGGACAATGAAGCATGAGAAAAATGCATATGTGTGGATGAACTAATAATGACATGGAAAATAAGCAGATTTGGTACTGGAAGCCTTGTGGTGGTACTGGTGCAACTGGATTGTATTGAATTGAAGCTAAAACCCCTAAAATTACATCAACTTGAATGTCAAATGTAAGTCCATTTAAAATAATAAGACCCAGAAAGATAATACCAAGGTTTATCACACTTGCCTTGCATGAGTTATGCCTGGTTTGGTCCACAGCACTGCAAATTGTCCCCAAAGCACTGCCAAGGGTCACTTCTGAATATAGAACTAGCAATAGATCCTGAAAATTGCTGATTACACACACCCTTAGACAAATAATTTATCTCAAAAAATTGAGTTAAAATAATAATAAAATGAGTTTAAAAACTGTGCATAAAAAATTCAAAGGACAGAGTGTTTGAATAAATTCTAAGTCAATTAGTTCAATTTAACTTATTTCTGTTTGCTTACATTTTTAAAACATAGATTACTAGGGAAATTCCATTTCATCATCCCAAGGAAATATAATAAAACTAAAACATCAAGAGAGCAATGGCTACAAAGAACTATAGGTTATTTAATCATTTTTTGCTAGATTTCTTTTTTGTAGACAGGAATGGTACCAATGTGAAAATAAGCAGTTGTCAATTGCAAGCAGCCAACACAAGTTTGATCTAAAGTGTTCTTAGAAAGATACCAGGTGGCTGCTTGAAATGTTAAGCAAATGTTAAGATTGTAACCATATACATACTACTTGAATATTTGATTTGGTGTCTTTATCAAAAATTCACTTCGTTGGACAGGCTTGAACCCTAACTAGTGGGAAATTAAACCTCCCTTTTGTTACTACATTATTGATGCTGGTTTCTGAGTTCTGCTGGATTTCTCCCATCTTCCATGGGGGTAGCTTGATTCTGGACTTAACACTAATACAAGATTGGGACAATTCAGAAATCGGCAGAAGATTAAGAGTTGAACACCACCAGATGTGATACTCTGAGACTGTTGATACTAAAAAAAGAAATATAGAAGAGAAAAAAGGGATAGAAATGAAGTAATATCACACCATTTTAAACATAATATAATCTTGCTCTATCTAAAGAGTATCAAATATCTTTTTTAAAAAGCTCTAAGGAGATGGGGTCAGTGAGGTGGTGCTAGAGGTAAGGTGTCTGCCTTGCAAGTGCTAGCCAAGGAAGGACGGTGGTTTGATCCCCTGGCGTCCCATATGGTCCCCCAAGCCAGGGGCAATTTCTGAGCCCTTAGCCAGGAGTTACCCCTGAGCATCAAATGGGTGTGGCCCGAAAAAACAAACAAACAAAGCTCTATGGAGATAAGATTAATTCCTATTTTATTCCTTAGAGAAAATTTGGCATGGTTAAATTTAAATATAAAAACTGAACCCTGAGTACTGTTAAGAGCTGACATTTTCATCTATTAGTGATAAGAACTTGGGCAGATCGAACCTGCATCAGCTTCCTTATCTATAAGTTAAGTAGTAGTGATTTTTTCCTTCTATTTTTTAAAGTACTCAGCTATCTTGGTCTTCTCATTACTAGAGTTTCCCCCAGACAATGTGACTTTTAGTGATAAAAACCAATAAAGTTTTAGGTAAAATAGGACACATTTACTATTCAATGATTGTGTGGATTAAAAAAATTGTTTGCACACAGGTAGTGAGGCAGTTGCCTTATACGTGGCCACTCCTAATTCAATCTCTAGCACCACATATGGTCACTGACAAGAGTGATCCCTCATCACAGTATCAGGAATAAGTGAGTACCACTAAGTGTGGCCCCAAGTCAAATAAAAGAAATGCTCGAATAGCATCTGGGAAGCAGTAAGATTCATAGGAAATTATGAAATACTGTTACAAGCGATCTTCCATTTTCTCATTTTTAAAAAACTTCAATGGTACAAAATGAAGTTTTGTAAATATCAAAAAAAAAATACTTACATGATGCATGCCATGTGCTAAACTGGCATAGTTTATACATAGTAAATACCCAAGAGTATCCAGCATTGTAATAATAGAAATTATGATTGTAATGATAATGATGAAGAAACAAGCTGAGAAAAGTTAGACACACAAATAATTAGTAAAAGAAGTGGGGTGTGAAACCAAATTGGCTTGTCTCCAAGGCTCTTGATTTTTCTCCTGTGCACATTGGAAGCAAATTTAAGGAATTATTACATGATGATATGAAATTTGAACCAAGACTCAAAGGATGAATTGGGTTTGATGTTTATTCATTTATTAGTTTTATCAGCAAATATTAATAAAACATGTCATATTCTAGATACAACAGAGAGTGAATAAAACAGATGTATAATTACAATACAGAAGACTGTGGAAATTGGGAGAACGGGTAACAGGAGGATACCCAGGAGTCTGATAGCAAGATACTGAATTTGGTTTAATTCCTTCTTTTTCTACCAACAGATCAAAGAGAGTAATCACAGAAGTAAAGATTTTTGAATCCACTCTACAATCTTGAGGAAATAAAGTCTAATTAAAATGTCCCCTGGTTTATTAACTTTGAACCAAACAAGATTATTTCTCACATAGTTTTCCCTGGTCATGTCAGTCACACCTTCATTTCAGCCTAGCACTTACAGGTTATGTTCTAATTCCATGCCAACAGCTAATAACATATCCAGAGAGACTATCAACAAATAAACACTGCATCTATTTTTAATATTTTGCCATAATTTTGGCAGACTTTTTTTACTCTGAAAATCCTTAATAATAAATACCTTTTGAAATACTTAATTAACAAATGTAAATAGACAACAGGTTAACTATTTGATTTAATACTTATTAACAAAAATATTAATTGAGTTGCCAATTAACATGTCTTTCAATAAAATATAAATTCTCCTTTAGAAAGGTGATAACTTATTGGTAAATTAAAGTAACTTCAGGCTGAAGATAAAGGAGAAAAGACTATATTCTCAGGCCTCACCTCAAATGGGTAACTAGAAATGGGTCTATTTCAACAAACACACTTCAATTTTTTCAAGGATCAATCTGCTTTAACTAAGCCAGAGAAATAAAAAATATATAGGGTAAATAAAGAACAACCTTAGCAGGTAAAGTTGGAATTTCTAAATAAAACATGTACCAATAAACTGAGCAAGTGCATCCAGCTCCCCAATATTCTACTATTGAATGGCTGAGAATAAATGTGCATTTGATTTTCAGGTTCCATGCACTGAAGTGGACTAACTTCTTATCTATCAAAAGGGACACTGAAAATAATGGTGCAAAAAAATTCTTACATGTGAGATATAAATAATCAAAGGAAATAGTAAAATCCAATAAAAAATAAACCACTGGATTCTGACCACAGAACCTAGATTACCAAATGGGAAGAGGGGCAGTTTGAAAATATAGAGTCCAGTGGCCTATGGAAGTCAGATATTGGTAATTTTACAGTGGATGTAGAATAGTACATTGTGGATTCATGATTCTATGTCTAAAATAGATAGTCTTGTAAATCAACATTATAGTAACTAACAATAATAGTAATGGTAATAGACCTAGAGCTCTTTAGTGTCTTCCATAGAGTCTGTAAATAATTCTTAGCAAATACACATTTCCAGGATACAGTTCTTTTCAAATCTGACTCCGTATCTTAGCTTTCATATATAGACATTCAAAAGTCATGATGATTTAAAAAAAAGTCCTAAAAACAAGAATAAGCCACAAGCCAGATATCTGTTTCAGTCTCCAAATAAATGAAAGGACGTTAAGTTGGGAAGAAGGCCATGATAACAGTATTGATTGGTCAAAGGATTTGGGAGAGGTTGTATAGGGAGGGCTATAAGCAGATGAACAGAAGTTCATTAGGACAATGACATGACAATTTCAAAGATAATATAGTTTTAAGAGAACCTCTGTCCTTCAAACTTAGTCATTCAGTCTCACCCATTGTGCTTACTTAACCTTTACTTATTTTAGGCAATAGTTTGTTAGGGAACCAGCTCAAATAAAGACCTTCAGTAAATCCACTATCCTTAAACTCATTCTCATTCATTTTCTTGTCATTGATTTCTTTATTCAAGTCATCTAGTTAATAATTTAGTCAGTTGGTTATTGTCTTTTTGTTTGTTTCTTGCCCCCACCTGGGGTCACCTGGGGGTGGTCACCTCTGCACTCAAGGTTCACTCCTGACAATGATCAGGGAATCATATATAGTGCCAGGGCTCAAACCTAGGTCTGCTCTATGCAAGGCAAGTGCTGTATCTGAGATACTACTGCTCTGGTCCCAATCATTTAGTTTTCCATCCATCCACTCGAATCAATTCTTCACTCAATTAATTTAAACATCTGCATTCAGTCCTGACAGTCATTTGAATACTTTACTCACTGCAATTATTTTTTCTACTAGTCCTAAGCTTTATCAGTCAATGATTAAGTAATGAATTGCTATATTTTACTCATCACTATTTATTTATACATTCAAAGGCTGTATTAAACCATGTTCATTCACATATTCATTTATTCATCAGTCCTTAATCTAGGCAGATAGTCTATAATTTACCTCATCATAATTACCTAGTCTACCAGTACTATCTTAATCTTTTTTTAATAAAATTTAATTTTACTAGAAAGTGCCAAAGCTCAGATTATGGAATATCACTTTAGATACAAATTTTCTCTTTTGTTAAAAATAATAATCTTCAAAGTCTCATGTAAAAGCTATCTTTGCACAAATAAATTCAAAAAGCATAGCCCCATGAGGCTTACTGCAGGAATTAAGAGAATTCAGGCTCCAGATGGCTCTGGAAGAAGACTGCTTAGGGAGTCTAAATATCTAGGGGCCACCTCATAAGACCCAGCATGGAATCTATTCCAAGAATAGATTCATATCTAATGTTTTATAAAACCATATCTTTTCTTATATTAAAATGTTATACATATTCATGAAAACATGAAGAAATTTAAAATCAGCTAAATTTCTCCACCCCCCCAAAAATAAATGTTGACATTTTAGTATAATACTTATGCAATTGTTCACATCCCTTTCTACCACAGATTTAATTATGTATAGTGTTTATCAATTGATTATTGCGATTAATGTAATATGTGATTCATATATAATTTTTTATTCACCAGAGTTTAAGCTATTGAGAAAGCAGTTAAACTTTGTGGTTATAATTAAACTGAGTAATTTAAGAATTTATTTATACTAACCTTTGCAAGTTGAAATTCTCCAAGATTTATATGGCATATTTGAACATTGATGACATTATCATGTTTACAGGCTTAATGTGATCTCAAGGATTTATCAGGTTAGTACTTGGGAAACTTTGCTAATTAGACAATTAAAGGTCTGATAACAGAATATATCATAATTATAAAGACAGTTTAAAATCCTCAATTTTACAAATAAGGTTCGATATTAGGTTTTTCTTTTTTTTTTTTTTTTTTTTTTTTTTTTTTTTTTTTTTTTTTTTTTTTTTTTTTTTTTGGTTTTTGGGCCACATCCAGTGACGCTCAGGGGTTACTCCTGGCTATGCGCTCAGAAGTTGCCCCTGGCTTGGGGGACCATGTGGGACAGCGGGGGGTCGAACTGCGGTCCGTCCAAGGCGAGCACAGGCAAGGCAGGCACATTACCTTTAGCGCCACCAACCGGCCCCGATATTAGGTTTTTCTTATATGCTATTGTTATTTTTGCCAGATTTTTACAAACAATTAAGTTTATGGAGCTGGAGATAAAGTCAGTAGGGCATTTGCCTTACACAGGGCAGATTTGTATTTGATCCGGGGGAACATTTATAGCCCTGAGCCTAGAACCCTGGCACAGGGTGCCATTCTGTGCCTTGAGCACAGCGCCAATAGGAAAACCTGGCATCACTAAGCAAACCAATAAATAAATTAATTTTATAAGGTAAAGTTAAAAGTTTAGTTTTATTAACTAAATAACACATTCTCAAACCAAAATAACCTGTGAGTAAACTTTCATTGGCAAATAAAGTCTCCTTGAGCTCATTCTAAAAATAGAAAGAACTCTAAATTTACAGCCATAGCAGCAAGAAGGGCAAGTGATTTTCTGTGTTTTCCAAACAGACTACCCTCATTTACCCTTTGGCAGGAATAAAGTGACAGGGATGTTGTACTCTGTTTTGCTCTTTAGGGATTTTTGAGGTTCTAGTCCAACCATTTCTTCTGATTCTTCTTCAGTTCAGACAAGCCTCAGAGGTGCTTGTCACATATTGTGGTTCCTGAGCTCATGCCTAGAGGCTCCTAGTTTTGTTACCAGATTGGGAACAGAAAGGCAGGTCAGAAAATGCCTGTGAGCTGTATTTTTAAGATCTCAGGTAGTGGGCTTATCTGAAAAGTTAAGGGGACAAAAAAAGAAAGTTGTCACAGAAGGACTGCCTACCCTTGAGATTTGAGACATTGGTGGTTGGAATGTTGCACCAGTTGAAGGGGGTGTTCTTTACATGACTGAAACCCAACTACAATCATATTTGTAATCAAGGTATTTAAATAAGGATGTTAATAAAAAAAAATCAGTCTCAACTCCAGAGCAAAGACTGGTAGAGGCAACAGACTTGCTACGCCCAGATTCAGAAGAGACACAAAGTGCAAATTTGCAATGCTCCCACAAAGTCTCCTGCTGTCTCAGTTTCCCTAAAATTCTGCCCAGAATTCTGGTACCTCTTTCAGAAGTCTCTTAGACTTCTTTCCCTGAACTGACTTGAATTCTGATATGGGAGGCAGATGGAATGTTATTCTCAGGCACTATGCAGATGAATGAAGGCTCAGAGTTTAAGTAAATGACTGACCTATTCTATCCTATTGCTGAATGATTTGCAGAAATTTGAGTCCAGAGTTGTTTGATTCCAAAAATGAGGTTCGACTCTCTACTCAGTAGTTTCTCAGAATTCCTTATCCAGATTGCGTTTTCTGCCTTAGCCATGCCCCAGACTACTCATTTTATCTGCTGTAAAAAAATTTTTTTTCTTAGATTTCCTTCACCAAGAAAGCTCTCTTTTCTGTCTTCATCCTTCACCTATGGAAACCTTAGTCCTGATTCTAAATGCATCCCTATTTGAGAAATACAAATTAAGGCTCCATTATTGTTCTGAACTGCAGACAATCTTTTTGCCACCAAACTCTCATCACTCTTGGAACAAACCTGATATTCTGAAGCTTCTATAAAACAAAGGACTTGTTGCTCTTTCACATATTAATTTTCAAGAAAATATGAAGAGGACAAATGATGGGTCTGTCTCCTCATCCTTGCTAGATAAATGTAAGTAGCTTGCTGAGCTTTTAGGCAGGGGAGCTGATGATGATAATGTGCTCAAGTGACCCATGAGATGTTCCCATCCTTCACATGGGGTAACTCAGAAAGTGACAGCCAGCAGCTTGCATTAAAGAGACCACCTGCTGAATTCAGCAACCACAGGCTGAGAGATCTCCCCCCCACCCCCACCCCCATTTCAGTGCTCTTACTTGACAAATGGCTCTTATTACAGATAATTTTCCTCTTGACACTATTTCAGTCCCCTATTTATGCTTAATATTAACATCCCTTAAGCCGCTTTCTTTGGAGGCTGTCAGGGATTAATTTATTTTCTATGGATGTGAGTGTGAATTCTGATGAATATAGATGCTACATACGTCTTCATAATTTTTACATGCATAGGCCTATTCCCTGACACTCCATAGCCAAGGCTGGAATCCTGCCAAATGTCACTGGTAGAGAAGGTGACAGAATGAATGATCTTTTGCCCCTTAAATTGTTCTCTGGCTTATTTCATCTCCCTGGTCAAAATTGATACCTTCTTTCACTGTTCTCTATAAGAGTTTTATTTATATTGCCATTATATATATGATGCTAGCTAATAATATTACTATTAGTAGGTATTGATATAAAGGGCTTAATCCTCTTTTCATACTCAGGCTTATAAGCCTAAATGGCCATGATCCAATAATCAGAAAGTTTTAATAAGTAAAACTACTTACTTAATAAGCAAATACTAGGGTCTCTGGTTTTCATAAACCAGAGTCATATTTCATAAACCAAGCGCATTTTAGATACATACACTCTAATTTAGTACTTTTTCAGTTTGAATAAAATATGGTGGAAATTTTGAAGTTTTTATTGAAATAATGGAAGCATGTCAATTGATCCAATGATATTTCTTTTAGCTCCATAATAAGAATAACTTAGTTTAAGACAAAAGAAAAATCACTTCTTATACATCTCTAAACATAAAAATATTCTCAAAGTATTATACATTTTCCCTTGGTTTTATCCACCATTTGCCTAGTCTCCTAGACTGAAAACTGCTAACTGTATTTTTCTTCCTTCTGCACCCACAATATATAATGATATTACAAGACAATTTTTCTAGTTCTATGTCCTACTTCTATCTTTATTTTCCTTTCCCACTTCTCTTTTCCAACTACATGTGCACAAAACAGCTGTCTATCTTTCTATTCACCATTTTATTCATCTACATGTTCACTATTTTTCATTCATACTAAATAGCTATTAGACTGGCTATAGATTTATGCACAAGGTTTGACTTCCAACCATATAAGAAATTAATTTCATGAAGCCTATGATAATATACCCCATCTATTATCCCCATTCCCCAAGTGAAAAGACTTTTTACATATCATATTTTGATGCATATTAGTGCATCAAACATTTTAAGAGGTATTTTTTTACTTATTTTAACCATATCCTATTGTCATCAGTATTGTAGTAAGAGTTTTGCATCAGGAAGAAGCCCTGGGAGGACAAAACCTCCATTTTCAAAATAGGCTCCCTGTAGTTTTTCCAAGATGTTTCTACATAAAGCTTTAAAGTTGATTTATATATTTATATATTTTCCTAAATAAGCTATGAAATGAATATGGATTTCAAAGATGGTGTGATTATAGTAAAGCAAAATTAAGCAATAGAGAGAAATTCAGAAAAAGGTGTTATTACCGGGGCCCAGGAGATAGCATGGAGGTAAGGCATTTGCCTTTCATGCAAAAGGTCATCAGTTTGAATCCTGGTGCCCCATATGGTCCCCCGTGCCTGCCAGGAGTATTTTCTGAGCATGGAGCCAGAAGTAACCCCTGAGCACTGCCG
>PVKC010024997.1:0-16683 GCA_004027635.1 Crocidura indochinensis | reverse complement strand
TTAAACTATTATGCGTATGCATGGAAATGTAAAAAAAGTACTATGCCTTCAATGTTTAAGGAGTTACATAGTTTTATGGCTTTAGAATGCTTGATGTGCTGCTAAGAAAAATGTATCACAATCTGGGGACTTGAGGGACAAAGTAATTGTACATAGGTTCTGTTTTATTTTTCTTAATGTTCTTTGGCTGAAAGTTCAATGTTAAGATATCAGCAAGAGGACTTCTGTGAATTCTGTTTATGGGTGATTGTCCTTCCATTGTAACTTTACCTTGTCCTCTTTCTTTGCATCTTTGTTCTCATAATTAAAAATAAAAAAATTATTTAAAAAAAGGTATAGTAACAGTGAATTAGGGCCATTCCCACCACTTGTATTGTTCTCCCTCCACCCCTGTTCCCAGTATGCATCACATACCACCCCTCTTGCTCCCTGAACTGCTAGTGTAAAAGTCCCCTTTGTGTATAGGTTGTTGCATATTGGGTTATCTTGATTCTGTTGTCGTTGACCTTGGATTCAGTGGTTAGGTCTGATCATTTTATATTTCCACTCAGTGTTCATGATACTGTTTGCTCCTGGTATTCACTTTCTTTTCACCCCTCAATTAATTTTTTTATTAATATCTTTATTTAAACACCTTGATTACAAATATGATAGTAGTTGGGTTTCAGTCATGAAAAGAACACCCCCTTTCACCGGTGCAGCATTCCCACCACCAATGTCCCAAATCTCCCTCCTTCCCACCCGACCTCAGCCTGTATTCTAGACAAGCTTTCTACTTCTCTCATTCATTCACATTGTTAGGATAATTCTCAATGTAGTTATTTCTCTAACTGCATCATCACTCTTTGTGGTGAGCTTCATGTCACCACTCTTTCTTTTTTAACCCACTTCCGTCCTTTCAGGGCTTTCTCTCCTGCTTCCTAACCTTCTAATCCTCAATGAAAAAATTAAAGAAGGTGAACTACAAATACATTTTTAAAGTATTTTCATTGCAATAAAGTGGCAAAGTAACAGTAGTTCTTTACAGAGTTATAATCTGATTATTAAACCACAAAGTCAAATGGATGCATTTAAACTCAAAAGCAAAGTCATTGTTGACCCATTTGAAATATCTCAGCACTCAGAGAGTAGAGTTATTAAGAATTTTTTTCAGCAACTGAAATGTCATCAGAGATTAGAAAAGGACCCCATAACACATTACAAGTATTTATTGGGTTGCATGCATTAGGAAATACATCTGTGTGTAGATACAAGTATATCGTAAACTTAATTAAACACAGGGCCCATTAGATTAAGGTACCTCTAAGGCCTTGGTGATTAAGCAAAGCAGAATCTAAGCCTTCAAAAGTCTCATGTTTGGGGCTGCGAGGTGACGCTACAGGTAAAGTGTCTGCCTTGCAAGCGCTAGCCAAGGAAAGGACTGTGCTTTGATCCCCGGCGTCCCATATGGTCCCCCCAAGTCAGGGGCAATTTCTGAGTGCTTAGCCAGGAGTAACCCCTGAGCATCAAAGGGGTGTGGCCCCAAAAACTAAAAATAAAAAGTCTCATGTTTGCAACATTAAAATTAAGGAAAACCAACCACAAACAACCTTGAAGCTTTTGCCAATATAACAATTTCCTCTTGAGCCATACCCACTGCACCTCAACTCATCACCCACGCCTCAAGTTCATAACTAATCACAGGAGAGATGCAAGTCAAATTACTAAAATTCATGGGTGAGCTGCTCTTCCAGCTGAAGAGTCTAGGGCACCCTTTGGAAGGATTTAGCTGAGTTCCCACCCTGCAAAAGCCCCACAGCCACAACCATACCCCACAGCTGCTGTCATGCCAATGTCTCACCTCACTGCTTCATGACTAGACTCTGCATAGACATCAAAGCAACAAAAATTCCAGGCACACTTTGCACTAAAAAACTTGTAAGTCTTCTCAGAGTGTGTGTATGAGGGCTGTTTCCCACCAATCCATCTCCTGTACTTTCAGAAGGCTTGGAAATTATACCCAGTTCTCTCTACTACAGCACCATGTAGGGTCCATAGCCCAGCTCCACAGATACTGGAGTTCCTGGAGAAAATGGCCCATCTTCAAACTTTACAAAACTGACACCCCATTGACACACCAAATTAGATGAGAAAATGGCATAGAGGCCAACTAATTTCAATAACCAAAGACAACAGTATAGAAGACTCAACTAGCAACACACAGCTCAGAAAACTCTCAACAAAGACTTAATGACCCCATTGTGAAATAGAACAATTCTCACAAATTTTATTTTATGAAAGCATTTTTTAATAATTCCATTTGCCACTTATTTTGTAACAAGCAATCTATATTATTTTGTACCTGCCAAGGGGGAAGGGGTAGCAAGAAGTGGTAAACTGAGGGACAATGGTGGAGGGAAGGTCACATTGGTGGTAGAACATTGGATGCCAGAATCAACTGTATTATGAAAAACTTTGTAAAGCTTGACATTTAAATAAAGTAAAAAACCCCAACAATTTCTCTTGGCTTTTATACTGTCCCTTTGGAAGAATTTCTCTTAGTTCCTACACACAATGTGCTCTGTATATAAAAATTATGGCTTGGTGTTTTCTTTTTATTTATTTATTTTTGGTTTGTTTGTGTTTGTTTGGCTTGGTGTTTTCTGATGGAAATCAACTTCTGCACTCATAAACTCTCAAAACTTTTTACATATGCCTTATTTTATCTTTTAACAGTTCAAATTGTGTGTGTGTGTGTGTGTGTGTGTGTGTGTGTGTGTGTGTGCAGAGAAAGAGACAGGAAAGGAGCAAGGAAAAAGAAATGGGGCTGGTGATGATCAAACTATTTTCTCTATGGTTTTACTGCAAGTCAGTCCTATCATTAACAACAAAACAATGTTGAAAAGATTTAAAATTATTTCCACCAATTTCCTGACCAGGCTCCCTAAGATTTGGGAGGAGGGCTCAGAACAGTGGCTTTGGAGGCTCCCCTCCACCTGAGTTTGTGCTCACTGGGCAGGGCCAGGAGTGATGCTTATGGGTCCTCAGCATTGCTGCTTTCCTGAATCTCTTCTCCAAAAGCCATACACAAATTGAAATTATTAACATAGTGGTTTCAAGAAATATGCTCCCAACTGGATTTATTACTATGCACATTATTATTAGTTTTCTTTATCTGAAGGATAATAAACTAATTTTCATCTGTATGGGGCACTGCAAGTATTCTCAGTTGATTTCTTCCAGAGAGAGAAGCATGATCCTTTCTGGATCTTTGTGTCTTTTACTATATTTCTCTTTTTTTGTTTGTTTTTTTGGGTCACACCCGGCAGTGCTCAGGGGTTACTCCTGGTTCCATGCTCAGAAATTGCTCCTGGCAGGCACGGGGGACCATATGGGGCACCGGGATTCGAACCGATGACCTTTTGCATGAAAGGCAAACACCTTACCTCCATGCTATCTCCCGGGCCCCCTTTTACTATCTTTCTCCCCTCAACTTCCCAACCATCTCAAGTCCTCTTTTAGTGGACTGTGTCTATTTCAGACTCTACCTCCAAATTCCAACCTGCTTTTTTATATAATTTTCTCATAGAAAAGTTCCTCTGTTGAGCAGGCAAACTTTTAATTCCCTTCCTGAGAGTAGATTTTTTAGCCTGTTATACATTTATCTTCCTCTTACGCAGAGACTGGCTTGATCAAAGAGCTTCTGTTGAATGGAGGGAGGTGATTTAATATGTTCTGGGCTTTTGAATGAGAGGAGAGCTAGCCTGCTCCTCCTGCTGTTGCCTAATAGCCAGAAAAGTCCACTTGTTTTCCTCTAGTCTTGAAACAAATTTAAAGATAAATATGAGCAGTAATCTTTTCTTACATTAAAATCAGCACATTAGGAAGTCTGGTTATTTGAAGAAATATTAATGCATAGTTCCTTTTTCTAGTTCTAAAACCAAAGGACAAGAAAGCTGGTCATTTTTCTAGAAGCTCAGAAAAAAGTCACTCAACACAACACATCTATTTTGAGGACATATATTTGCTACACTCTGTCTCAGATCCTGCAGGGTTGATCAAAATTCTTCTTCCATTCTTAGTAGCCTAAAGTTCACCTAAATACAGCAACATATAAGATCAATAAAATCTGTCAAAAGTCTATAATAGGAAAAATATAAGGAATTAGGACCATGTCAATGAAGAAAACCCCAAGGTCTATCTCCAACTTTTTTCCACCTCATATAATGACTCAGATATACACATTTATAGAAATGTAACTTGAGATACTAATCCTAGCCCATATTAAGCATGGTGATGTGCTTGCCTAAACCAATAAAACTATAAATGACATGTGCCAATTGCTAATAAATCTTTATTTTCTTGTTTGTTTCTTTTTTGTTTGGGGGACATACCTGGAATTACTCAGGGCTTAATCCTGACTCTGTACACAGGGGTCGGACACTCTTGGTGGTCTTGGGGGACATATGGAATGTGCGATATCAAACTTGGCTTGGCCATGTGTAATTCAAGAGCCCTACCTCTTGTACTAAGGCTCTGGCCCCTCAGATAGAAGCTTTGCAGTGATTTTTTATTGGGGATTTGACCCTTTACATGTGCCTAAACCCCTGAACTCTCTACACATTAAAATCATATTGTAATAAAATATTTATAAATCAAGAAGTGGTACAAAAATCCATAATAAAGAGTGTCAATGTTAAAAACAGATTGTTATTTCAAGGCCAGATACAGATAGCCCTATAATTAAGATCACAATCTTCCTGAAAGAGCCAGTAACTGGGAATTGGGTGGATATGGGGTACAAAGCCTGGCCACTGAATTCCATACCATCATGGTAAATGAGCAAAAGTAAGTTACAGAAAAGCACAATTAATACAGTGCTAACTTTTTTAATTTAAAAATATCATTCACCAAAATATATATACTAAAATTATAAGAAAATGTGTGTACACATATAAAATTCAGAACAGTGATTATTAATATTCAGCATTAGAAAGACACTATTTGGAGTAAGAGATTCACTGCATGAATAAAAGATATTAGCTATTCTTCGCTTCCTGAGTTGGATTCTGTGTTTGCATTCTTTCTGTCTTAATGGCTATATACCTATTAAACTAAGATTAGATAGATACAGGCGAGCATTATGAATGACTTCTAATTATATATGGGGCCAGTGAGGTGGCACTAGAGGTAAGGTGTCTGCCTTGCAAGCGCTAGCCAAGGAAGGACCGCAGTTCGATCCCCTGGCGTCCCATATGGTCCCCCAAGCCAGGCGCAATTTCTGAGCACTTAGCCAGGAGTAACCCCTGAGCATCAAACGGTGTGGCCCAAAATAAATAAATAAATAAATAAATACACATCATTACATCATGCACGACAGACTCCTTTTAGATGAAGATGTTTTGTAGATGCAACATTAAAACAAAGAACCATGCACACACAAATTTATGTGATAAATATTGGTCCTTGTCCTTCATTTAAGGCACTTAGCTTCTCTGATTTCCATAAATTTCCTAAATTAAAAATAATAGTTTTTAATAACTGTAGATAGACTAGAACATAGAATAATCTCTAATCTGGGCCCGGGAGATAGCATGGAGGTAAGGCGTTTGCCTTTCATGCAAAAGGTCATCGGTTCGAATCCCAGTGCCCCATATGGTCCCCCGTGCCTGCCAGGAGCAATTTCTGAGCATGGAGCCAGGAGTAACTCCTGAGCACTGCTGGGTGTGAACCAAAAAGCAAAAAAAAAAAAAAAAAGGAATAATCTCTAATTTTACAACCTGAAGATGTGTTTCTATTTGTCAAGCATCACTTGAGTACTATTTAACCGAAAGCCTCTATCTAATCAGAAACTGGAGAACAACAGGTTCCTTTTGCTTCCTTGGGCTTGAAGTCAGAATTTTAACATTTTCCAAAAATTAATGGGCTTCAAAGAGATGAATGAAGGAAGTGAAACGTCACTCCATTCTCTCTTATTATGTGCTCTTGGCATAATAAGCTTCTGATTTCTCTGCTGAGAAGAGCAGTTTATGAAATCTTTCTCAGGTCACACTGGCTTCCTGATTCATCCCCATTTATGCATCTTGACCTCATGTGAGCTAACAAGAATGGAGCTTGACAATCTCCGGAGCCCTAAATCAAATGGGAGAGAGTGCACTGAAGAGAAAGCACATTGGCATTTCTGTGACATCAGTTTGTTGAACTCCTTCCACAGTGGTTAAGCTGTCCTCCGGTTACAAAGGCACAGGGACTCAGGGACGTTCAGATCTCCCCAGGGCACTGGCTTCTGTAAGATTCCTTGGGGAGGGCTGGAAGCTGTAGGCCCAAAAGTCATCCTTTCAGCAGAGGCAGACGTTAGGAGGCCAGTTATAGGACACAGGAGGCTGGGTCAGACCAACCAGCTCAGAACAATGTATGCTCACAGGCTTGTGTCATCATGACCCAGTCAGCACCTGCAGCAGGTAAATGGGAGCCTGAGAAAAGGCCCATGTGAGCCTCAGCCAACAGCCTCAGACTTCTGCCCTTTCCATATAGAGTTACTTTTCTCAAAGCCAAGATTCGGATGTCAACTACAATCTCCCTCATCTCCTGCCAGCACCCAAACGTTCTTTCAAATAGTGATCAGAGAAACAGTCACACACTCATGACAAAATTAATCTGATGCCTGTTTCTAAGAATAGTCTTCCTGGCATACCTAGAACATGAGAGAAGGAACTACTTTCATTTTTTTGTTCTAATTTTCTATTTCCTTCTGGGAGAGTGTTAGCTGGCCTTGTTCATTTTGTTGAATCTCCAGCAAGCCCAAGACATGCTACCACATAACTCCTAATCAAAGCATTCAGCAAATACCCATAATGGGGAGAGAGAGAAGACCCCTGTACCCTACAGCAAAGGCATCCTGGAGGGAGCTACTGACTGGGAAGTGAACCAGCAGCTCTCCTGGTCTTTCCTGTGCTTGCCACCCACGATTTCCATTCTCCTAACAGGCCACAGCTCTTCTCTTCACACTTTCATTAGCTAAAAAGCACTAGCTCTTGTTCACACTAATAACACAAAGTCCGAACCCTTCCAGCTTGTGATCTCACTTATTATTTTATATTTGTAACTCTGATTTCATTAACTTCTTCTATGGGTAGATAGATCTTTTCTCTTAGGAAGAATATAAGTGTCGGCCATTAGGGTCCTTTGAAATCTAAAAATTGGCAAGAAAGTGCAGACTAAGACACAGAGGAGAGGCTATGAGATAGGTTGGTAGTTTTAATTTTTCTTCAGATATTTAACATTATTGTCCAAAGATAAACATTTCAGGAAGCGGAATCTACAATTCAACATTAAGGAAAGCATGCACTATCTTGCCAAAACCTTGCACGGCTAGCTTAATTAAAATTTGAGTAATTCTTTCAATTAAATGTTTCTTGTAATTTAAAATTTTCTAGTTTTTCTTGCTCCTTTCTTTTTTGAAAATTACTTGCTTTATAAAAAAATCCATTAAATGTGTCTCAGCAGCATGACAGACCTCAACTTTGTGCTTCAATTTGTAAATTTTAGTCAAAGAAAATTAATCAAATGAGACATCCTTAATCAAATCAAATTATCCTTCTCTTGGGACTGACTCTGATGCTTTCGTCTGCTACTTACTTTTAGCTTCTATATATTTTTTTCCAATTTTTCCCTATTTTTTTCATCTTCAATAGCAACCCTCTAGATGAATTTGTCTGACTTGCTGTCTTTTTAGTAACTGCTGCTGCCTTTTGGCCTAAAGTACTATTTCAGTCTTCTACTTCCAATGTTCAACTTTCATCTGGAATTTTCTCTGCTGCTGCTCACATAGCAGGAGATTCATAACTTGGCACTCCAGACATGTAGGCTTGAATCTCTGCTTCAGATCTTAATCACAACTTTAGATGTGCTATCAACTCCCAAAGCTTTTATATCCTCATATGCCCTATTGTCATATACCTGTTAGAAATCTCAGGATTATCTTATACAATAGACCAGACAAGACAGGTAAAAAAAAACATAGTTCCTTCCTTGAAGTGAATATAAATGAGCTTCAGAGGTTGAGTTGGTTGTAAATAACTGTGATTCAGAGATAGATCTATTGTGACAACTTCCAAATAGATCATTAAACTTGGATAAACACCAAGAGTGGGAAGTAGAGAAAATAAAAGAGACTTGGGAAAGATTCTTTGGAACAACCATTAAAAAAAAACTGATTTTACTGCACTCTATTTCTTTTCTTTTCTTCCTGTTGGCATTTCCCAAGGCTCTAGGAGGGTCATGCTGTTTTTCTCTCCACACTGAGTCATTCATTCATGTAACAGTCACTTGCCCAAGAATTACAAATCTGAAAGACTTTGTTGCAGGATCTAGACATAGAGTAATGAGCCAGACATAAAAATTCTCTGCTTTCTCAAGTCTGCACTCTCCTAGATTAGTCAAGCAAATAACCGACCAACCAAAGATCAAAATATCAAAATAAGCAACAAAGAGAATATTAGTGGTGTTCTCTTTGATGGCAATAAATAAATAAAGCTAGCAGCTTTATTCAGGTAGGCTTCAGACTACCATGATCCTCTATAAGAGGTTAGTGTATACAGTGTGATAAGTTTGAAAGTATGCATCCATGAAATTACAACTATAATCTATATCATTAACATATATAAAACTTTTTAAAACTATTTATTTATTTATTTATTTACCTTTTTTTGAGGGGGATTTGGGCCACACCCGGTGACGCTCAGGGGTTACTCCTGGCTATTCGCTCAGAAGTCGCTCTTGGCAGGCACGGGGGACCATATGGGGAACCGGGGGATCGAACCGCAGTCCGTCCTAGGTTAGGGCAGGCAAGGCAGGCACCTTACCTTCAGCGCCACCGCTGTGATCCCCAGCAGGTCAAATGATTTTTCAGTTAAGTGTGATTGACTATGGAAACTAAAGAGAGAATTTCAAAGTTTTTCTTACTGAAGTAGATGAAATCCTGAAATAACCAACAGTTTTTGTCAACATAGCATTTCCTGAATTCCTCTAGTACTAATCCATGACCTCGACAAGAACAGTCTACACTACAACCTGAATAGATTGTAAAAGGAGTCAAATAGATAATAAAGAAATGGGCAGAAACAGTCATATAAAAGTGGGGGAAGGAGAAAAGAAAGATGCTGTTAAAGGGAAATAGATGTATGTTTAAGCAAGGAGATAATAAACTATGATTTTATTCTGCAAGAATCCAGTAGAGAAGAAAGTAATGACTAAAATATAAGGGAAATGAGATTAGTATAAATCAAGATAAGTATAAAAAACACAAATAAGTGTAGAAATTAACTTATCTTGGGTTGGAGCAATCGCACAGTAGGGTGTTTGCCTTGCACACAGCCAATCTGAGTTTGATCCCCAGAATCCTATTTGGTCCCCTGAGCCTGCCAGGAATGATTTCTGAAACCTGAGCCAGGAGTAACCCCTGGGTGCCACTGAGTGTGGTCCAAAAACCAAAACCAAACCAAACCAAAACTTATCTTTAATAGGGACGCATTCGCTTAACTGTTAACAAAAAAGAGAAAGTAAATAGTGAGGGTCTGGGTGTAGAGATCTGCAGCAGAAAGATGGAATTCAGTTGTGTTTTCTTGATAAATAAAATTTCTATTATTTCCATTACCTGAGAGTAAGAAAGTATGAGAAACCTAAAGAGAGAAAAGAAATGAAAATAGTCATTTGAGAAACATGGAAAGTACATCTATCAGGAAAGTTTATCAATGGAGCAGTAGGAAGTGCTTACTTGAGAACAGAGATTTATTTAAAGAAGGGAGTATGACTTTTTTTCTATATAGTTTTGTATTTAGTATCAATTCATAAGGAATTAAGTTGTTATTTGGGATTATATAAGGTTAAGTCAGAGAAAAAAGTCACAAGCAGGGGCCAGAGAGACAGTACAGTAGGTAATACTATTCATGCACATCTTGTATGTGACCAACTTGGCTTTGACTCACAGCATCCCATAAGGTTCCCTGAGCACCAAAAGGCATGTTCCTGAGCACAGAGACAGGTGTAAATACTGAGCAATTCTGGATGTGGCCCTCAAATAAGCAAACAAACAAATCACTGGTAGTAACAGTCTTGAAAGGGGATGGCTTTAAGGTTGATCATAAAAATTGAGACAGTGAGAAATTAGAGGCCTGTAGCAGAGTGAAGGAATATTTCACCAAAGGTATCAAAGTGATAGAATTATAGATGGTTTTAATTTTGTATACATTGGTGGTTTTCTCTGTATTTAAAGTTTTTCAGAAAAATTAAGTCAACTAACATTTCATTTTTATTCACTAACTTGTGTGTTTGGCACCACGTTATATGCCAAAGTTAAAATAAACAAAAGATTTAGGGTAGCCTGGATGAATGACTGCACTAATTCTCTTATAGTCATCTCTAAAACAGTCAAGAAACAAGAATGGAAAGTCCCATATTAGATCTGGTAAAAGTCCCTAGTTGTATAAGTACTGACTATCCATCAAGTCGATAGGGCTGAATTATGAAGAAATATGAACTCGGTGCTCTTATTTATTCCTCCTTTCCTACTTTTGCAGTGCCTTCCCTACTGGCTGGGGCCATCTCAGATTCTCTGGTAGTCAAGGTCACCGGAGCAAGAATCAACAGTCAACTCTAATCACAAGACAAAGATGTTCTGAGCTTGCCAGAGGTGGTTTGCTTGAACCCCACAAGGTCTCTTCCTGTTCATCATAAATTCTCAGCTCTTGGACAACATTTCAGAAAGACTGAAGAATAATGGCAAGTAGCTGCTGCCAATGGAAAGGGTTTTAAATAGAGTCTGAGACCAGGATTCCTGTCTTCCTTAGCTATTTATTTAGCAGCTAAACCCAATGTTTGACAGAGGTGATAAAACATTGAACTACACAATGGCCAAGGTCAGGTTCTCTTTGTATGTTCCAGCACTTTAAATTAGTACCTCCTGTGTGGTAAACATAGTACAGTATGAAAGTATGGAAAAAGAGATTGAAAAAAAGATGGAAGGAAGGATGGAAGAAGGAAACAAATGGAGGAAGGAAGGAAAGAAGAAAGGAAGGGATGAAGGGGAAACCAATAAGAATAAAATTATAAATATCTAATTAATTTATTAACAAAAACTTTAATAGCATACTTGTAGTAAAAAGTAAATTCCAAATAATACAACTACCTCTGCAGTGATAACCACATGGTGGAATATGTCAGTCAGTAGAAAGGAGTGACATACCAAATGCATGCTAAGACTTGAATGAAATTTGAACTTACACTAAATGATTTATCTAGATGACATAAATCTAGACTCAAAACCCCACTTATTATATGGTTTCATTTATGTGTAATGTCCAAAAATAGCCAATTCTTACAGACACAAAGTGAATGAATGGTTGCCTGGGGCAAGGAACGACAAAGGAGCAAGAATGAATGACAATGAACCTGGAATTTCCTTAGAGGCAAGTTAAGAATACTCTCAAGATGGATGGTAGAGATTGTTTCACAACTGAGATTATACTCAAAGTCACTGAACTGTACCCTCTCAATGGGGAAGAGATTTAAGACCTGTGAAAAGTATCCCATTAAAGCTACAAAACCATAAAGACAAACAAATGAGTGTCAAAAAAGGAGAGAGCAGAGGAGCACCTAGACAAGAGCCCTGACCTAGACAGGGAAGAAGAGGTGAGTTGAGGGGAGGTAGAAGGGTGAGCTAGAGGGTGTGTTAGGGAAAACATTCCCAGGGAGATTAGCGACCCAAAGAGACTAGACAATCCAAAAGGCAGTTAGTCATCTGGGAGAAATGGGAAGGGAAGGGCCAGGGCCACATGGTCTCACTCCATTGCATCTTTCTAGGTCTGAAGAAAAACAAAGCCAACACCTTTAACCAGAAACAGTCAGGCTAAGGGGAGACTGAGGGTTTGGGAGGAGGCAGAAGTCATGGCTTCACCATGGAACCTAGAAGCTGAGTTTTAGAAGTTAAGCATGAACTCAGGGACAATGTGAGATTCCTTCTAAGAAGCACCCCGAGTCGAGGCAATGTGCATGCATGTCAGGGAATCATTTGGGCTTCTGAGTGTGCATGAATAAAGGGAAGGTCAAAAGCAAAGGAGCCAGAGATAGGACAAGTGAAGCACAGTTTCAAGAGAGTTTCCAAGTGGTTAGGAGATGACCATGGGGACCAAGCTTCTGGCTGAGAAGTCAGGAGCATGACACTTACTGCCTGAAAGGAACAATGAGGAGGAGGATGGAAGAAATAGCTGTGTCTACCCATTCCATGTATGTCAGGGTATACTGTGTGCAAGTGAAGTAGTTGAGCAAAAGATGGTAGTGAGAATCTTCATGCTTCTCTGATGCCAGGGAAAGGGGACAGAAAAAAAATAGAACAAAGAAAGAATGGTCAGGAAGCAAGGAGGTAAGTGGGAGAGTGGGTGTTCCAGAGATCAGGAGGAAATGAGGAAAAAGTTGAGAAAAAAGAATTGTATTTACTCTACAAAACAACCCTATGGATTCTTTTTTATCATGCATGGAAGACCACATTCCTATACATATAAGAGGAAGAAAATAAAAAAGGAGGGACATGGTTTAGGACCAGTACAAGGAATAGAAGCTTCTGTTACACACAACTGATCTGAATTTGATCCCTAACACCCTATATTGTCCCCCAAGCATTGCCTGGAATGATGCTGGAGTAGACCCAGGACTAGGTCCTAAACACTGTGGGGTGTGCCCTAAAACCTCCAAAAAATTTAGAGCAGCAAGTTTTCACAACATTACTGACCCAATTTCTGTTCATTCTTCTGCTCTTCCAAAATTATATCAGCTACTAACTCCTGACCCTAACAGCAGAGGTCAGTTTGAAGGTCAGAAAAAAGGAAGGAAAAGTCTAGTGACAACACCAGATCTTTATGCTAACCTCCAATGCTTCTGAGACCTCTGAACCTAATGAAAAAACACATGCAAAAACCAGGTTTGCATGTTTCCAACTGTGATCCTGACGTGTCCAAGTCAAGTCCTTTAGTGGCCCATTCAGGACTGAACTTAGAGACAATAGTAGTGTTAACAAACATCATGTGAAGGCTGCTAATGATAGGGAAAGGACCAGTGTCCATCCTGCTTTCCTGTCAGGGTTCACTCTTCTCATGGTGCATTTTTCACTCACCCCACCTTCCTTCAGAGTTGTCCAAAAAGATTTCACTCTACCTGCTCACCTGTTTGAGGTATTACTTATAGGTAGTCCACTGCTTCTGCCAAAGACACAAAGACATTTCTGACCCCCAAACTTTGTTGGGGGGAATCTCTCCTCTACCATATCCCTGACCTGCTCACATGGGTCACTCCAGTTACAAAAGATTCTGCTCTTAGTAGCAGTACATACTTTGCCATTTATTGACGATATAGCCCTTTCCAGCACCATGTATTCCACATGTTTACATCCTATATTTTCAAGCAGACCAGATGTTTCTGGATCCACCTCCTAGAATCATCAATATCTCACAGCCAACAGGACATAGCAAACATTATCGAATAAATAAATGGCACAGTGATAAACAAATCCTTTCAGGTTTTGATTGTGATGATGATGTTGCAGTATCTTTTAATAAGTATTAGCTCACATGTCTCACATCTTACCATTTCTACTGAATCTAAGAGAATATGAGGCAGAGCATAATAAAACATCCTAGGGAGTCGCCTAGGCAACCCCATAACGACATCCTTCAGAATATTGGATACCTGTTGTTTTCAATCCTCTCATATGAAACATCCTATCAAAATGGAAAAGAAAAAGAAAAGAAAGCATTACTGTGTGACACATCTCCTTGTTTCCATCCTTGGGAAATTTTTTCATATTAAAATAGTTTTCAAAATTTAGGTATTCTTATGGAAACAAAATATTTGGCTGTGTTTTGTGTGTTTTAAACGAACTAGAGAAAAAATGTTGCGAATCCTATTTGGTTTTGTCTTTGACAAACAACATATAATTTGCTCATTTACTCTCAGTGATGTAATCAACTTCATGATGCATTTGTGGTTATTTATAAGGTATTTCAATATCTTCTCCTCACATAAACCTCCCCAAAAGATAGCAATTGTCTCATTTATATATAAAGACACTCAAAAGTATTAAGTGACTTACACTAAATCTGGGAAATATTCACAGGTCTTAGAGTTTCAGATCTAAAATGGATCTGATTATTTCCTTTACGCTTCAAAGGAAGTGTTCCAATTGAATGGCAATTTAACATCTAGAATAAGAACTATGAGAATAGAGACTTTAGACAAACTTATCCATTTCTGCCTTTTTATTGTGAAAGAAGAAACCGCTGGCCCCTGTCATGATATTTTGTAACATTAGACAGGATTCCTGTTTTGAAGTCTGGTTATCTATGGGGTTTCAGGAAAAGTATTTAACCTCCCAGCGCCTCACATTCCTAATCTATGCAATCAAAGCAATAATCATATTTATCTCAAGAGACTTATGTGCATTGTAAAGGGCTCACCACCATATCTAACATAGAGGAAACTTGCTAAATCTTACTATTTTTTTGGAGATGACTACCCCTTCTATTTGGAATACTAGTTCTTGATTATCTATAATCCCATTGCTGTGCTTGGCACATTATCTCATGTGTCATTTATTTTTCCAAACATTCAATCCTTCAAGGTAATATTTTTATTCCCATCTTACAAATAAAGATGCTGAAGTGGGGAATGTCTTGATAACAATTCCAAGGTTTTATTTACCACTAGATTTGTCTCTTAGATTCAGCTAACCTCAACTCTTGGTTTTTGTGGATTTTTTTCCCTTTTTTTGTACTTTGAGTTGTTTTTGTTGTCACTCTGCTGCTTCTTTGACTGGACCAATGGACTGAAATTCCCAAGTGTCTAGCTCTTCTGACTAAGAGAGGGTGCAGTGTGCAGAGTTCCCAGAGGACTGAGTTAAAGTTCTTGCATGGGATCAGAGTGCCCCTGTGTTCAACAGATGCACAGAGAGAATCAGAACTACATGTGCTTCTGAAGACTGTCCCAGGAGTAAGGAAGATTGCTGCCCACCCTAGATGGGCATTTTATACAACTCAAATAAAAAAAAAAAACACCTTTGCTTTGGAATAGTGATTCTCTGACTCCAGCTAAAGCATATCAATCTGGGAAAGAAATTTAAACTGAGAGAAGAATAAAGAGATGAATCTTTCCTCCCCCATCTAACACATAATTCTGGGAAATCTAGTGGTACAAAAGAATGTGCTTAAAAGATTTAAGGTATCTTATCCTTTGTTTAATTACAAAAATTGTATTTACTATACAGAGAACAGTATTAATAGGGATAAGAGGTATGACAGGGGAAAGAAAAATGTAACTTACAGACCTATAAGACAAGAGTAGGACAAGGCATGGATTGGAACCATCGGGTAGTCTCAGAGCACAATCTTGGTTTAGGAAGTTGTAGGATTGGTTTAAGGGACAGAGTTACAGTATTTGGGGCAAACTTCCAGTATCTAAATGAAAATATACAAATAGGATCAAGATGGTGAAAGAATTATTGGCCTGATATGTAGTGTCAGGAGGTACCTACACTTCAAATGGGCTGGAAATAGGTGAGTATAAGTCCAGCCTTCAAAGTTGCTTTCTTGGTGGGAGATAGAGCCAGGTATAGTGGTATAGCGGGTAGGGCATTTTGTTTGATCTCCAGCACCCCTAATTTATTCCCTGAATTCATTAAGAGTGATCCTGAGAAAGATATACTGTTGGGTATGGCACATCACAAAAAGACAAATTTTAAAAAGCTGCTTTGTTGGAACAGGAACTATAATCTTCATACTCTTCTCTAGGAAGGAGCTAAGGTGGAAAAAAGCTTGTAAGAGATTTACCAGGGGACTATTTCTGTGGAAAATAAAGGTACTGAGCTTCAGGAGAAAAGATGCACTCATTCTGGAGCAGAGACTGTTAGGTCCTTGCCCTTGGCTGCAGAAAAGGGTTCTTTTTTTAAAAATTATTTTATTTTATAAAACCATTGTGATTTACAAAGTTAATCATAGTTTGATTTCAGACATACAATGAATCAGGGCAATCACACCACCAGTGTTTATCTCCCTCCACCAATGTTCCCAGAGTACATCCTATACCATCACCCTTTGCCACCTGGCCTGCCAATACAACAGACCCATTTTAAGTTTAGATTATTTAGGTTTGGGTCTCTTGATTCTACTATCATTGGCTATGGCTTGGATATTTAATTCTGTGCTTTTATATTTATCTCCACCAATGGACCTGAGACCACTTGGCCCCTGACCCCCATCCTTTTTTTTTATCTTTTTCATTTTATTTAAAAAATGTAGAAATATGAAGTAAAATAAAGTAATTCATGTCCCAAGAATCTATAAAAATGTGGGAGCCCCTATTTGAAAGATAAAAGAGGGATGACAGTTTTTTTTCCACAGGCACAGTAAAAGTTGAGGAAAATAGAAAGAAAAATACCTTTGGCCTACAAGAACAGAGTGTCCCTACCCTTAAAACATCCTGCCATAGGCCAACTACAGGCTCTGGGCATACTAAGTTTTCTAACCCCAAAGTCTTTATTCATGATCCCAGGAACAGTTTTCCTCAATCGTGGTTGTCACAGTCAGGTTTCAGTAATTAGAGAGCTTGTTTTTGTATAGAGCCTATGTTGAAGTCAAGGTGTCATGAAGCATATCCTGGTTT
>PVKC010024996.1:0-16656 GCA_004027635.1 Crocidura indochinensis | reverse complement strand
GTAGATAAGATTGACATGTACTGAAGAAAATTGCCAGCAATGTACAAGTGTCATAAACTTACGATGGGTTTACATCTGATAAAAGCCTGATAGATTTAAAGTTGAAAGTACATTTTAGTTTACCTAACCTAATTCTTTTAATTTACTGCAAGGGGAAAAAAGTGATTCTAATTGATTTTATCATTATGTACACTGCTAAAAGAACAGTACACCCTAAAGAATGCTTGAAACACTGTATTAAGCTAATTGTTGTATGACAAGTACTGTAGTTATAAAAGCATATATTTTGCTTCTGGTAGGACTCAGAAGATCTGGAAAAACCATTGTACACTATCAGGTATTTATCCACCCCATCAGTGTCTTCACTGAGGCTGGGAGCATACTACAGATTTCTTAATATCAAGAGAGATACTAGTATTACTAAGGTTCAAGGTTATGACAACTACTAAATATATGTCATTTCTGTATAGACACAGGAGGTACAGTAAATGCACCCTATATATACCTCAACCCAAGACCTTTGCCTGATCTATATTGTGAATTTGGGAACAAAAATCATATCATATGGACAATAGTAAAAATAAATAAATAAATAAATAAATGTCATTTTCTTCCCATAAGAAAATTAAAAAAAATCAAGTTGTATCATCAAGATAAAAATTGATTCTTTTAGCTTGAGAATATCATAATAAAATGATAACATGCTTAACTGGTAGTTTTATATAAGAGAATTGAAAAACCATGAATAAGAGATGCCAGATAAGGGGCCAGAACACTGGCATATGCAGTAGGGCATTTGCATTGCACAGGCTAACTTAGGATGGACCACGGTTTGATCCCCCAGTGTCCCATATAGTCCCTCAAGCCAGGAGTGATTTCTGAGTACATAACCAGAACTAAACCCTTGAACGTCACTGGGTATGACCCAAAAAGTAAATAAAATAAAATAAAAAAGAGATGCCAGATAAGAAGCAGTTACAGTAATTCAAATGGAAGACATGAAATACTAATACAGCAAGAAATAGTGTAAAAATATGAAAATGAATGAGTGTGCAAATATTCAAAGAAAATATTCATGTATATTATATCCCTTGGCCTAATAAAAGGAAAGATAATAGTTCTGTATTTACAATCTACAAGGTATGCATTTTCATGTAACACTGCAATGTTTCATGTATCCAGTATATATGTTTCAATTCTAAAGCAGAAAAGTTCAACTCAGCAAAATTCTCCTGAATTCAAAGAAGTCTATAGTTTGGAGTAAAACATAGATGATGAAATAAAGTTCAGCATGTTATAACAGTGCAAGAATAAGAGTAAGCAATGGTCTATAGAAAGAAATTTCTAGGGTTTTGAGAAGAAAAAACAAGAGGGTAAATATATATATAGGTTACTTTATTTTACTATATATTGGTTACTTTACCCTCTTTATATGTATATATGTATAAGTACATATATAAACTTTACCCTCTTTATATATTTAATAGATTCGGGATTTAATCCATAAATTTAAGTTTTTAATAGTGTTACATTATAAGTAAAATAGTTAAAATAGTTTTGATTATTATGGTGTTGATATGCAAAGTCACTAAATCATAAGTGTATTATTCTCAACAACCATGGACAAATAAAAGAAAGGTTTGGGTCAAACTCTAAAATATTTCAACCCTGTCATCTTATCCTGAATTTCTACAGAATATAGGTTTATCATATGTAATCTTTTAATAATAACTTTAATAAAGTTAGCAAATTTATATCTATGGAATTGCACAACATGTTTTATAACTTGCCCAGTGGTGTTTTTAATAAAAATCTTGGAATTTTTCAATAGAAAACATTTATCATTTTCTTCAAAAGTAACTTTATAGATGTACTAAGATTCAAAGTATTATTAATTCCTTTAAAAAATTGAGATCTAGCTATCATTTACTCATTGGTTTGGAATACATATATTGTACATTTTAAAATTTGCTATTGAACTGGGGCCAGAGAGATAGTACAGCAGTAGAGCATTTGTCTTGCATGTGGCCGATCCAGGATAGACTGGTTTGAATCCCAGCACCCCATATTTTTCCCCCATGCCTGCCAGGAGCGATTTCTGAGCATAGAGATAGGAGTAACCCCTGAGTACTGCTGGGTTTAACCCCAAAACAACAAAAACAAAAATTTACTATTGAACTGATGGAGAAAAGAAGTCACTGGCAGTAGTTTGGAAAAATCTATTCAGGACAACTTAAAAGTATAATTAGCAGCATTGAAACAAATCATTCCTCAATATAAATGGTGTTGAAAAATGCTTTAGTCATGGAAAAATTGTGACATCAAAATTTAGTTGAAAATGGCAGGTGTACTCATTTTGCTTATATATTTATATTTGATATTTATGATTTAAACATAATGAGCTCCATTTTCTTCTTTCTGGACAAAAATATAACCATGTTTACCTACAAAATGTGGCAGATACTGTCCGCCCTCTAGCGACCACAAAGTATATCTTTACATCTTGAGTTAAGTGTTTTCATCAGAAATGCATTTTATGTCAGACATATAAATTTAGTATTTTATATTGACAATTTTTCTTATACTATCTCAATTTCAGTAAAATTATAATTAATTATCATATAATAAAATATATCTTATGTTTTCTAGAAAAGTTTTTGTTTTTGTTTTTGTTTTTGGGTCACACCCAGGGGTTGGTTACTCCTGGCTCTTCAGAAATCGCTCCTTGCCGGGATTCGAACCACAATCCTTCTGCGTGTAAGGCAAACACCTTATCTCCTTGCTACCTCCTTGGCCCCTCTAGAAAGTTTTAAATCACAAAAAATATTGTATATTATTTACAATAAAAGTCCCATCTAACAAATGCAAAGCACTCAATGAAGGCAAGTCCAAAAAATGAAAAAATATTGATATTAAATTATATCTTGATATTTTATACTGTTAATATTTTGTATAATATATATTAAATATATACAAGCATACATAACTGCAATTGTATATGTATTTACATATGTGAATATATTTAATGATTACATGTTTAAGCACTTTATATTTAATAAAATGTGAATATATATTTATCTGTAATCATATATAACATATTTCATGTAATATATGTGCTTATCATTAGGCAGGAATTGTGAGATCTACAGACAAAGCAGGAATTAGCTAGTCATATCCATTAGCTAATAGTGCAATATAATAATATACCATCTGTAGTTTAGGCTAGGATATTGGGAACTCAGGATATTTGTACTTTAACCTACAGCAGAATTGAAGTTTTTATTTTGAAAAAATTTCACTCTTTCTTCTTCAGACTTTTGATTGATTAGAAAACATTTCAAATCACATAGATAGCGCATAATCAACATTATTTGAAGTTTAGTAGATTTTGAATGTTAACTACATTCACAAAGAGTGCCATAGCAACTTCTATTTAACCAAACAATTAAGCACCACCATCTAATTAAAAAAAAAACACCACTTATATTGTGGCAAGAACAATATAAGGCATTAAATTGGTTAGCTGATTTTTATTTGTTTTTTTTTCATCCAAAATTCAAATGACAGATGCTTTAAGAACTCATTTAAAAAAAAACTGAGGCAATTTGAGTCAAGAATATTAGATAGGCGAATTGGCTTACAACTGCCCCTGTCTTAAGTACTAAATATTAATGCTTTTATGAAACTATCGTATATTTTAAAGAAAATATTTTCACTTACATAAAAGAAAATAGAGAAAATTAAATATCTTTGTATTTTCTTTGTAAGATTTTCCAGAGATTAGTCATTTAGTTGCATTGTTTTTCCTTAACAAAATAAAAGTCATACAAACCACATTTCCAGTCACTTGTTTCTATATTCCTGATTTTATAACACTCTCCTTTTTCAAATATAGCCATATTCTGAATTTGATATAATCATAGCCATGTTTTATGGACATTGCATGTGCATATTCATATTTATAGAATGGTAATCTATCATTCTTCTTAATATGTATATTTAAGTAGCCAGTATTATATGGTTTATAGACAGTAATTTTGTAACTTTCTTAGTAACTTTGAAATACATTTGAGGATATATTATTTTATTGCATGAGACTAGTTTATTCATTAATATTAACTGATTAATATTGGGTTATTTACTAGAGTACATTCAAATGTATTACATTTTTATGGATTCATTCTCCTGTTATTAGGCATTTGCGTTAAAGTTTTTCATTTTACAAATAGTGCTATGACCAATATTTTATGTCTATCTCCTCTGCATCTAATTAAATTTCTCAGCATATTCAAATAAATGCAAATTTTTTAGAACACACTAAGAACTAAAACTATTGTTGGTAGAACAGTGCCTAAAGTGAGTCCCAAAGGATTTTCCTCTTCTTGGCAAAATAGTCTGAGTTAGGTCGTTTTAGATTTAATCAATTCTTGGCTGTCACAACTTTGTACAGTCCCTTCTCCTTGATTGGTGCCAACTCTGAAACACCTAAACAGAATATGACTAAGATCATAGGCCAACACTCCCACAATTAATAATTATTATAGAAGATTGCGCCGAAACGAACTGGAATAAGGGAAATTTCTTGCTGTCTTAATGAAGGCAGATTACACTAAAGAATTCCTTGTGGTAAGAAAATATTGGCTCCCAAGTCTGGCTTTACACAATAAAAAACAAAACTGGGTATCTTTAGCTCGTTCATCCCAAGAAAATTAATTTAACAAATTTTTATTTAGAAGTTTGTAGAAAGAGAATAATACCTCTATTGCAGGTGGGAAATGCTTCTGCGCCTAGAAAAAAGAAGGGGAGTCCCCCAGCAGGATTTCAGTAGAGTGCAGGGGAAAGAGAATGATACTCCCCTTTCTACTGAGAAAAGTCCCTGTGAACAAATCTAAGTTAGTCTTAAAGCTTACCCAGGTCTAATGCAAATGTTATTCCAGGTTCAATTCTTTTTCCTCATTAAAATTAGTTTTTAGGGGAAGGAAATTGGAGAGATAGTACAGAGGGTAGATCATTTGCCATGCACTTGAATATCCTGACTGCCATCTCAAGCACCCTGTACGGCTCCTGAACCCTTCCAGGAGTGAATGCACAGCCAGGAGTCTTCCCTGAGTGCCGCTGGGAGGGCGTTTGCACACACCTCTCCTACTTCTAACCCCCAAAATAAAATGTCCACATCTCGAGAAGAGGCTCTAGGAGAGGCCAGTCTTCTTTGCTTCTGCCAAGTGCGCTTACATATTGTTTAACCAAACTGTCTCTCCTCTCCCACATACCTAGTCTGTTGCTATAATGGTTGCCAAGAGAAAGATATTGGAATTCCTGAAGGTCTTTTGATGTTCTTCCTGACGTTTGTTCCAATGGTGAAGCTTCTCCTATGTAAGGTCCAGCCAACTCTCCTAATAGGTAACAAACACCTTAAGATCCTCAGTTCTATTGAATATAGGAGGGTCTCATGCAGACAAAGGGGCCTGTGGTTGTCCCCATCTTTTTCAGTCCTAGTATGTGGATTATTTTTATGTCCTTAAGAAAAATGTATTCATCTAAGAGCATGTCTTTTATTTATAACTGTTGAACCATGGTTTACACTACAACTAATTGATATGTCTTCCAAGTATTTTAGACTTGTAGTTAGTTATAAACAGTTTCTCTATATTAATTATAATTATTTTAT
Organism: Crocidura indochinensis; assembly: GCA_004027635.1. Lineage (NCBI taxonomy): Eukaryota > Metazoa > Chordata > Mammalia > Eulipotyphla > Soricidae > Crocidura > Crocidura indochinensis. The sequence goes on along the minus strand of PVKC010024996.1, from coordinate 10,988 downwards.
TTGGAGTTAATATCTGGTGACATTTGTGTTGCAGAAAGAGATAGAAAGGTCTCTGGTAATGTACCAAATATTAGGAAAAATACTGCCTGAAAAAAAACCAGCTGGAAGGCATAAAGGGTTTTGAAACAAAATGATCTATCTCAGAAGCCTGGAGTAACAAGAGATGCAGAATTCTAGGCCCAGAGCAAGGAAGTGCTAGACCAGTGCTAGACTCCGTGGGTGGAGAGACCCCACCAGAGAAAGAAAGGCCACCTTGAAGATTATTTAAAGATCGTCAACTGCTCCAACTGTTCCTTCACCCTTATCAACCACTCTAGTAACTGTTTTGGAGGGCATTTTGGTTAAACTAGTTTGACTAAGGAAAAGGCCTACATATGACAGAGATGTGAGCTTTCCTACTTGGTCTCCATATCACTCTTGGTGTGTGTGTGTTTGCTTTTTCCACTCTAGGGTAGTCCAAGTTCTGTCTTGCACATGCATCTTGCTTTTCTCCTCTCTTTCCTTCCCTTTATTTCCCTAATGAACATGTTTTTATCTCCCTGTTTTTCTCCCCTCAAAACTCTTTTCTCTGAGAGAGGGAGTTGGTCCTAGAAAGCCTGGGTAAGGTTTAGAAGGATTTTCCTTTCCTGCAAAGAGTGTTTTCTCACTTCAGACTATCTTCCAAGGCTCCCTAAAAGTCTGGACACAGAGATTATTGCTCAGTCTTTGCATAACAAGTGGAACCAATGTGGTTTGATGACTGGCTGATGTGGCTGGAAAAATGAGGGAGCTATGCTATGCAGGTGTTCATAGCGAATTCTCATTGGTCCAAAATTTCCCTGGCCCTTCCCTGGGTTACTGAGATTAGTAATTAGGGGAGTGGGAAATTTCCTTCTGGGGGTTGCTGCTTCTCTCTTCTGAACTTCACCTAAGCCAGTTAGAGAATTCTACTTCTTCACTAATGGGAATCATGTCTCTTACTTGAAGATATGTAACTTGGCAATACTTGAAGACCATTACAATGTTAGGGATCAAACATTGGCTGGTCTCTTGCATTCAAAGCAAGTGCTTGGCCTGTTGAATTCTCCATCTGATTCCTTTCCTTATTATTTAAAGAACTTCCTGTATAAGAAATAATCTTGATTTACAAGGCAGTCAGAAAATGATCATAATTCTTTAGCAGGAGTTTGTTATCTAAATAACTGATTTATAAACCATTAAAATGGGGACGGAGTGGTAGCACAGTGGAAGGATCTTTGCCTTGCATGTGGCTGACTCAGGAAGAATTCGGGTTCTATTCCAGGTATCTCATATGGTTTCCAGAGCCAGGAGCAATTTCTGAGTGCAGAGCCAGGAGTAAACCCTGGGTACTGCTGGGCGTGGACCATAAAAATAAATAAATAGGGGCCCAGGAGATAGCATGGAGGTAAGGCATTTGCCTTTCATGCAAAAGGTCATCGGTTCGAATCCTGGTGCCCCATATGGTCCCCCGTGCCTGCCAGGAGCAATTTCTGAGCATGGAGCCAGGAGTAACCCCTGAGCACTGCCGGGTATGACCCAAAAACCAAAAAAAAAAAAATAATAATAAGAATAATAATAATAAATAACCATTATAATATATAGATTAATATTAGGTAGTACACTGATAGTAAATAGTAACAGTTTAATGTGAATTTGTAAATGTTGCATGGTTCAAAGATTTGAAAGCTTATCATTTTCCAATTTTTAAATATACTAGAACTAAAAATATTTTAAACAAAACTTTGATAGTGGTTTGAAAATGTAAAAAGTTGGGTAAGAGCAATCACACAGCAGATAGGCATTTGCCTTGCACATAGCTGACCCAGGTTCAATTCCTGGCATTTTATATAGTCTACTGAGCCTTCCAGGAGTGATATGTGAGCATAGAGCTAGGAGTAATTCCTGGGCACCACCAGGTGTGACCCCCCCCCCAAAAAAATTAAGCTATCTGTGTTATCTATATTTTTCTTTGGAGTGTTGTGGGGAGTGGGAAGAAGACTGATATCTTACTCCAGGCCCTATGGTCAGAGTTTGTTCCTGACCATGTTCAGGGCCATATATGTACAATGCAGAGGATTGAACTGAAATCAAACACAACACATGCAAGGTAAATGCTTTAATTCCTGTACTTTCTCTTTGATCTTTGTCTCTATTTGTATGTCCAGGGAAACCATGATACTGACTGTCAAAACAGATTCATTATGAGCACAAGAAATTTATCAGAGAGTTAAAATCAGATCTTATCTAAAGCCATACTGAAATAGTTTATCTACTTTGTTTATTCAATCAAAAATGTATACATTAAACATTTATATTTATCTTACTTCTGGGAAAATAATATGAGCATTGTTCTATAACTACTGTAGTATAAAAGTCCCTCTAGGTCCTGGGGAGATAGTTTAAAGTACTGAATGAATTTCTTGCATGTGTAAGGACCAATATATGCCAGAGCACCATTGCTTCCACACTGAACAATCAGGCTCTTTCTACCACTGAATTGCCCTGAAAGTGTCATCTGCCCTATTCCACTACACTCTCTAGCATCTAAGCACAGCTGTAGAGGATCCTCAAAAAAATAAAATAGAAGTTTCACCTGGTATATTTACACCTTGACTCTATAGATTGGTGATTTCTTATATCTATCTATCATCTATCTATCTATCTATCTATCTATCTATCTATCTATCTATCTATCTATCTATCTATCTATCTATCTATCTATCTATCTATCTATATCCTCATGTCCATGATCCTTAGATAAAGATGTCTGATCTAAGAAAAGAAAATAGAAGTTTTACACAGAAATCTACATTCTCTGTGAAGTTTACCTGTGTTTAATGTCTACTGCTTCAGAATATCTTTTACTATTATTAAAGCCTTATATATGAGTATACCCTGAGGAATCTAGGGAATTCCTTCACTTATCTGATCCTGTATAATTGCTGCAGGTGGTCGCCCTAAGCATGCTACTTGAAGTGACTCTAGGCTCTATAATTAAATGATGGATAAGAGTTTGTTTGGAAAAAAAAAAAAGGAAAATGAGGAAATGGAGTAAGGAAGGACCTTTGATGTGAAGCTAGTTCCTAGGCTAGGCTACAATTGAATGGCGCCACAACCATTGACAGCAAGAATAACATTATAACTTGGAACTGTGTAGATCTGGAACTTGAGTGAAATAGCTAAATGGATACAAAAAGAAATTCTGACAGAAGAGAAGTTAGTCAGGAATTCTGTGCCTTGGCTACTTTGGCTTCTTTGGCAAAAATGAGAGTAACTAAGTAAAACCGTAAGACTTCTGCACTGCCAACTAACTTGATTGAGTCTATTTAAATAGGAAAGGACAAGATAAAAGCAGGGGGAGTACAAATATTCCTTTTGATGAGAGTGTTACCCTGCTTAACTGATAATACTAAAAAGACTAGCTTTGGGTGTGATGGAGGGGAAGATAGGGATCAAGACATGTCCCAAACCTGGGAACATACAAAGAGTTCAGATGTTGCATCTTTTACAGGAATGTGGATCCTCTAATCTTTTAAGCTGATTGAAAACAGGGTTATAGTAAAATACTGTTTAAAGAGTAGTAGTCCAACTTTACCCCTATGTCCTAAATTGAATAAGCTTGAGGGTGCTGAAATGTTGGAAATGCTATAATCCTTGATTATATAATGATAAAGTATGCTGCCATTTTAGCCTTTTCACCCAAGAAATGATTGATGCGATAAATAGACTCACATAGTTGAAATTCTTATGAGATTCTGCTGTTTTGAGGGTAAAATTATATGAGAGAAGCTGGCACAGAATTACTGGCTCAAATGCTCCTAAACAATTGATGGGAAAAACACATTAGGTTATTCCGGAAGGCAAACCTGAAAACTAAGAATAAAGATATTTTAAAAATCTTCCAGAACTACTAAATTATCAAATAAGGTAAATAGTTCAGTGACTAACTTTACAAATCACAAAAAAAGCATTAGGTAGAGTCACTGCCAAAATCCTAAATTTGTTTTGGATTATGTGGTACAACTGTTCAAAACTGCTCAGATTGTTTTTTAATTGTGTAATTCTTCACAATGTTTAATTTAAATATATTATGATACACAAAGCTTCATAATCAGAACTAATAAAAATAAGCAGATAAGTAAAATGTGTCAAGTCAAGTACATAATGAAAGAATGATATAATTTCAGCTGTGCCTAAGAGCACTTAAATTGCTGTGGGTCATGTGACAATTGGAGATATTTTATAGAAATGATTACACTTATGACACTGGTTTTTACATTTATTATACTGGTGCATGGTGTATAATTGTACTTAAACACGCTATTAATAAAACAATAATATATAAAAATTAATAATCTATAAAAATTCATCAGTGACAAAATAAAAAGCATGACTTTCAAAATTGACATATGAAGACTTTTAAAATTGACATATGAAAATAATTATCTCTGAATGTAGAAAAGCTTAAGGAATATATTATTGGAATATTTATGACATATTGAGTAGGAAAATAGAAATAATTCCCAATTCTGAAACAGTTGGGGAATCTGAATTAAAAATTTGCTCAATATCCTGTTTTAATTGAGCTAAACTAGATAAAAATTTAAATTACTTAAATAGGGGACTAATTGAAAACAGCATAATATTTATCATAATAATTTCTGGTTGATTAAGGATATGTTAAAAGCATGTGTATTGTCATTATGAAATCTTTTTAATAATCTTGTCTGGCATATGAGAAAAGTTGCTCATTCTTACATGTTTTCCATAAGGAAATGAATAAAATGATTTTTATAAAAATTCAGTCAGGCATGGGGTATAAATCAAGGTGCAACCCAAGTTTGCAGCTAACTATTGAGAATCGATATCTTTTGATTTCTTTAATGGCTTTCTTGTTTATTTCCATTACAGAAGAGATTTAAAAATCATTGTATACACATGTTGATCAGGATCAAGTATCATTGGGGAAATATTTAATTCTGTTTACTTTTATAACCTATGGACTATTCAAATTTACTGAACTGAAACATTCTGTTATACATTATTGTATTGGTAAATGATTATTTCACTTTAAAATTTACTTTAATTTAAATTATGGTTAATTATATAATTACTAGAAATGGCTTGTTAACTGGTGTTTTCACAGAAATTAATTGGAGTGGAGACATTAACAGCATTTCTTTTTTTAAAATATTTTATTTAAACACCTTGATTACAAGCATGATTGTGGTTGGGTTTCAGTCATGGAGAGAACACCCCCATCACCAGTGCAACATTTCCATCACCAGTGTCCCAAATCTCCTTCCTCCCCACCCGACCCCCACCTGTTCTCTAGACAGGCTTTCCACTTCCCTCATTCATTCACATTATTATGATAGTTCTCAGTGTATTTATATCTCTAATTGCACTCATCACTCTTTATGGTGAGTTTCATGAAGTGAACTGTAGTTTCCAGCCCTTCTCTCTTTTGTCTCTGAAAATTATTGTAAGAATGTCTTTCATTTTTCTTAAAACCCATAGATGAGTGAGACCATTTTGCATTTCTCTCTCTCTCTCTGAATTATTTCACTCAGCATAATAGATTCCATGTACATTCATGTATAGGACAATTTCATGACTTTATCTCTCCTGATGGCTGCATAATATTTCATTGTATATATGTACCACAGTTTTTTTTAGCCATTTATCTGTTTAACAACATTTCTTAAAAACAAACAAAAAAAAACTAATAAGAAATAAAAACGAGCAAAAGTACTTTTTCTGCTCATTTAAAACAAAAGATTTGGTTTGTTTTATGTTGTAAAATTAGTTTCTAATCAGACATTTTCTAAAAATTTAAAAAATCAAAGAAACAGCAGTTTAATGTGACTTTGAATAAGTTACAATTTACCTGATAGATTTACTTAGAATTACGCAATCTCATGATTTACCAAATAGATTTATTTAGAATCTTGCAATCTCAATGATGCTCAAATAAGAGTGTCAGTAATACTATTGGAGCCCATACTAAAATCAATTAATACCTTGGAGGCAATTATCAATATTTTTATTAGAAAATTCCCATGGGGCTGGTGAGGTGGCACTAGAGGTAAGGGCTCTGCCTTGCAAGTGCTAGCCAAGGAAGGATCGAGGTTCGATCCCCCAGCGTCCCATATGGTCCCCCCAAGCCAGGGGCAATTTCTGAGTGCTTAGCCAGGAGTAACCCCTGAGCATCAAACGGATATGATCCAAAAAACCGAAAAAAAAAAAAAAAAGAAAAATTCCCCTCACTAAATTTCAATAGAAATTTCTCTAATAATCAATTGTTGTGCTTTTACCTACTTCTGTTAAAGGAATTTACTTTGAGATCTAGAATATCCATTCTGGCATGGCATGCATCATGCCAAAAGAAATAAGATTCATCAAAGGGGAGGGAAAACCAGTAAATATTCATCAAACAGAAATGGTATGCACTGAAAAATCATTGTTTTAAAGACAAAATTGCAGATAAAAATCAGCCATTTGTATGATATTATGACAAATAGTACTGGGAATAAAGAAGGTGAAGTTAAATCTGCCATGTGTTGATTTAAAATTCCTGTTTCTCGTGACACCAGAGCAACTAAAAACTATCATTATAAAATGATGGATTTGGTACATATTTAGGAGTATTAACCAATTCATTTGAAATATGTCTCAGAAAATATTCTTTATGTACTAGAAGATAAGAAATGTGGGGCCCGGGAGATAGCATGGAGGTAAGGCGTTTGCCTTTCATGCAAAAGGTCATTGGTTCGAATCCCGGTGCCCCATATGGTCCCCCATGCCTGCCAGAAGCAATTTCTGAGCATGGAGCCAGGAGTAACCCCTGAGTACTGCTGGGTGTGACAAAACAAAAACAAACCAAAAAAAAAAAGAAATGTTTTAGATCTAGTATTAAATTTCAGAAAAATTTTATGGAGAGAAAAATACCAGTGGAGCAAGTAGAAGGTCATTGAAAAAATAATGTGACAAATTCATTAAAAACTGGAACTAAATATCGCATTCCTGGGGGCCAGTATGGGGGCGCTAGAGGTAAGGTGTCTGCCTTGCCAGTGGTAGCCTAGGACAGACAGCGGTTCGATTCCCCGGTCCCATGTGGTCCTCCAAACCAGGAGCGACTCCTGAGCGCATAAACCAGGAGTAACCCCTGAGCGTCACTGGGTGTGGCCCAAAAAATACATAAAAAATAAATAAATTGCATTCCTACAGTAGGTCTTTGCTTTTTGGGGGGAGGAGAGGTTATTTGGAGGACATATTGGGCAGTGCTCAAAGGCTACTCCCCAGTTCTTTGCTCTATGTTCCCACTGGTGCTTTGGGGACTATGTGGTAGTGAGGCTCAAACCAGTATTGGTACATGCAATTTGGTTTTGGAAGAGTAGTGTCATGTTGATTGTAATAAACAGCTTGAAAGCATTTAAGTACTTTTATGATGACCAGTGAAAAATAGATCTTATTCATCCCTGTCTGACTGAAAAAGGTTTCTGAAAGTTGGCATCAGAAATTATAGACCCATCAAATAATCTACCTGTGCATTATTTTTACTACTAAATCATATTCTTAAGATTTGTTTAAAATTTACAAGTATAAATTGTTGAGTCTCAAAGATCCTATCAATCAACTGTCTGTATAATTTATGCAACAATATAAATCACATTTTAAAAACACTTCCAAACAATATTTCTATTTTCCAAAGACCAGGTTTGTCTAACCTTGTGGAATTTTTCAAACATTATTTATGGTTTGTTTTCCTTCATTTGTTTATTTTTAAGTTTTGAGTATATACCAATATTCAAAGCAGCTTTTTAGAATAATTCTGTGCAGCTAGCATAGAGGATACACATAAAACATTAAAACAGTTTGTTTTTTCTCACTGTTCTCAGGAATTCCCATCAAGATAATGACTTCTAATATTAATTTAAAGTCATAAGCTTCAAATAGCCTGACCTTTGGAAATTTAAATAGAAAGTTTTATGATACCCTGTAAAATGCAACAAAAGTGAGGTCAGTGAAATTGAACTCTAGGTATCTGTTCCTGATACAAAAATAAGATAATCTATCAGGATCAACTGTTGCAAGGGTCTTGTGTGAAGGTGGGAGAAAAGGAGATAGCCTAGAGGAAGCAATGCTTCTACTTGTCAGCTCAATTCACCTGGCCACTTGGGGAAGTGCCAAGAAAGGCTTAAGACTGATATATCACAGGTGCTTGTTGACCCATAAGCCCCATGAGGTATGTTTCTTTTAAAATCCGTTTATTCTACATAACACAGGAGTTAATCCCCACAACATAATTTCTCAAAGAACCCTTTTCTCAGGCTAGAGCTAAGAATTGTTCTTTGCAATAAAGTAAAGTCAATTTTTGCCTTGGCAGTGGTATTCCAGGAATGTTGCCTTCTCTCAAAAATGGAATTTCAAGAGATTAAGTAGTAAAGTAAAATAGTTCATTTAAATAAATTTATTTCACAGAAATAGGAGTGGGAGAGAAAGAAAGAGAGACAGAGAGAAGAGAGAAAGAGTTGCTCAGGAGAGAGTATGGACTTTTCCAGAGTGAAAAAGCAAAAAAATAGCTTTTGTAAAAAGTTATACATGGTTTCTCTCAATTGTCTAGGGTTATTGTTCACTGGATGCATAATAGTAACATGGAAAACTTTGAACACTTGGTAGTCCTTTCATATACATATCCTGACTTTTATATTCTACCTGGTTCTTTTATTTAAGGATCCGAATCTTCCTTAGGTGATGTCTCAGTGTCTCTATATGCAAAAAACTCTAAATTTTTACTTCAAAGATATGTGTTCCTCGTAACTTGATCTACATAAAAATTAAGCAATTTATTCTTAGCTTTATTATTTCCAATAAAAAATTATTGGGGGAGGAATATCTACCTGCACTAAAGAAATCCTGGAGTAGAAAAGGGGCATAAACACAGAATAGAATTTTTTTTTTGCATTTTATTGCTTTTGCTCTACCTGACATTCCAAGATGCTGAATCTTGAAAACTACAGTTCAGTTAGTACATCTTAGCTGTGAATTATGATTCAATGTTGATTCTAATGTGAGGTAAGTGTAAAGATGGGAGGTTAGCAGAGAAAAATGATCAAACATTCTTTTCTTTAACTCAGTCTAAAATGAAATGTAAGATTGCATGCAAATTATTTATATCCATGGATGTGAATGCCTTTAGTCAGAAAGAGATTAAAGTCTGTGCAGAGAATAAATGGCAGCAGATAGGAATACTTACTTTTCTAGATAAAACTTTTTAAATTATTTGTTTAAAATGTGCACACACTTGATTATAAGTAAGAATTTAAACATAGAGCAAGAGATAGTATAAAGGCTAACGTGCTTATCTTGCATGTGGCTGATCAATGTTCAATTTCTAGAACTCCATAGTATTTCTGTGATCCCAGCCTGGAATGATCCTGTAGCAGAAAGACAAGAGTCAATTCTAAGAACAAGTTTTTAGCTTCCTGCAAAAGCAATAACAAAAAATAAGATTAAAAAGTTAAAGACATCTATCTCTCTATCTATCTATCTATCTATCTATCTATCTATCTATCTATCTATCTATCTATCTATATATATATATTTATGCATATCCAAAAAGAGTTTTAAATCATAAGAATCACATTATAACAGCTAAGGAAATAATTATACTTACCTCCTCTGTCATTTCTATTATTCTTTAAAGTATATAAATCAAGTGTACCTCTAAGTAAAAAAATAATTTCTCAATAAATTAACTCTTCTTAAGATAAAAACTGACAATATAAAGTATAAAAGAGAAAGGTTATGAGAAATCAAGATGAATAGCTATTCTAGATTATTTAATAATATGTCATAATTAAATTAAATTATATAATTAAATTATAACATACTAAGAATTGCACTTATTTAGATGAATACATTGATTTTCAAAAATAATCCATCTCTTATGATATTAACAGTTCTATTTCTGTGACAAATCCATCTAAAATTTATCAGATGAACTATTAGCAAAATAATATACTATTATTTGTATATAAATAAATATTTTTAAATTGTTAAATTATATTTCTTCTCTGATTTGTCTTTTTTTGTTGTTGTTTTGTTTTGTTTGTTTTTGTGTCACACCCGGTAGTGCTCAGGGTTGCTCCTGACTCTATGCTCTACGTTCCTGGCAAGCTTGGGCCATCATATGGGATGCCGGGATTCGAACTACCATCCTTCTGCATGCAAGGCAAATGCCATACCTCCGTGCTATCTCTCCTGCCCACTCCTCATATTTTTCTTAAGTACAACAAAGGGGCCAGAGTAATTACAGAGCAACAAGAATAATAAAAGTTTATATTGGAAAAGAAGTGATATTATTATTATTTGCAGATGATTTAATTTATATAGAAACTCTTGAAGTGCATGATCATGCTGAATCTACAATAGCTTGTCTGAATTAAGAAGAAACAAAATTAAAAAAAAGAGGATTATAGTCAACTATTTGACATAAAGAGCCAGAAAAGGTTAGAAAAGATCCTTAAAATAAGTGAAAAGAAGATGGAAAAAAAAATCTCAAAATTAACAAACAGATGGGGCACGGAAGATAGCATGGAGGTAAGGCATTTGCCTTTCATGCAAAAAGGTCATCGGTTCGAATCCCGGTGCCCCATATGGTTCCCCGTGCCAGCCAGGAGCAATTTCTGAGCATGGAGCCAGGAGTAACCCCTGAGCACTGCCGGATGTGACCCCCCCCAAAAAAAAACAAAAAAAAAATTAACAAACAGATAACAATAGAATTTGGCAAAATTTAATAGAAACAACATGAGACTCAATGTAGTCCCAGATACTGATGTAGAAAACCCCAAGAAGAATCAATAGTTAAGGACATCAGTACTGACAGATGAACAGAACTGAAGTATTAATGCACCCACATATGACAGCCAAAGAGTACCCCTCCAAAAAAAGAGATGCAAATAAAATTAAAAAAAAAAGACAGA
>PVKC010024995.1:0-16557 GCA_004027635.1 Crocidura indochinensis | reverse complement strand
AATAATGATGAAGAAACAAATTGCCAAAATCTATGGGACACAGTAAAAGCATTAATTAGGGGGAAACTCATAACAATACAAGCATACATTAGGGGGAAAAAAGTAAAAATCCGGGGCCAGAGAGATAGCATGGAGGTAGAGCATTTGCCTTGCATGCAGAAGGATGGTGGTTCGAATCCCATCATCCCATATGGTTCCCGAGCCTGCCAGGAGCGATTTCTGAGCATAGAGCCAAGAGCAACCCCTAAGCGCTGCAGGGTGTGACCCCAAAACAAACATACAAACAAAACAACCAACATCAACAACCTAAAGGCACGAATTTAATATCTGAAAAACCAACAGCAAAGGAACCCAAACACAAACAGAAGAAAAGAAATGATAGAAAAAAAAGAACAGAAATAAAAAACATAGAAACAAAGAAAGCAATACAAAGAATGATGAAACTAGGAGTTGTTGTTTTTTTTAACCAAGGAATAAACAAGATAGAGAAACTGCTGGCAAGACTCACAAAGAAAAAAGGGAAAATACTCAAATAGATCAGATCAGAAATGAAAGGGGGAGAGATTACAACAGAGCCCCCAAGAAAATGAAGACATCGTGAGAGTTTATTATGAATAGCTATACTCAGTTAAGCTAGAGAACCTAGAAGAAATGGACAAATTTTTAGAAAAAATAACATCTCCCAATTCTGAATGAGGAGGAAGTGGAAAGCATAAACAGGCCAATCACAAGAAAGAAAATTGAAACAGTAATTAAGAAACTCTCCAAGAATAAAAATCCAGGACCAGACGGGTTTATGGGTAAATTTATCAAACATTCAAAAAAAATCCAAATTAATCTTCCACCATTGATGTTTAGATTCTTCCAAAATATTAAAAAGACAAGAATTCTCCCTAATACCTTATATGAAGATTATGTCACACTCAATCCCAAAGCTGACAGAGTTACTACCAAGAAAGAAAACTACAGACCAATCTCACTTATGAACATTGATGCAAAAATTCTTTTTTTTTAAATTTTTTTATAATTATGAGAACATAGATGCAAAGAAAGAGGAAAGGGTAAAGTAACAGTGGAAGAACAATCACGCAGAAACAGAATTCTCAGTAGTCCTATCGATGATATCTCAGTCTTGAACTTTCAGCAATAAACAAGAAAAACAGCAAAAATTCTTAATAAAATCTTAGCAAACTGACTACAAAGAAAAAAAAAAAACCTTTACCATGTGAGGCTTTCAAATAGTGAACATGGTATAGCTCAACATTTTCTTAAATTTAGTTTGTTTTTATTTATGTCATCAATATGGTGTAATTTTAAGCATACTAGGACTATATATGTCATTGATTTTATTTATATTTAAGTATTCTTATAAAAGCTTCTAATGCCCTGGAGCCTAGAACTGGTCTTATGCCAGAAAACTTCAGGGGTTTGGTCCCCTAGTATTTAGGCCTAGGATTTTCCTTTCCATGCCCCCCATATTTTGGTGGGCTGATGCAAACAAGTATTGCCACTCTAACGCCATTTTTTACTGTATTCCTCTAAAAGCAACACCCACTTTTGAGGCTAACTTAAACTAATATGCACATACATGGAAATGTAAAGAAGTACTATGCCTTCAATATTCAAGAAGATACATAAAGTTCTATGGCTTTATATTACTTTATATGCTGCTAGGAAATATGTATCACAATCTGGGGACTGAGGGACAAAGTAATTATGCATGGGTTCTCTTTTATTTTTCTTAATATCCTTTGACTGAAAATTCAATGTTAAGACATCAGCAAGGGGACTTATGTGAACTCTGTTTATGGGTGATTGTCCTTCCACTGTAACTTTACCTTGTCCTCTTTCTTTGCATCTTTGTTCTCAAAATTAAAAAATAAATAAATAAATAAATAAAAAATAAAAGAAGGATGGCATTTCCAAATGTAACATAATTTCATCAGTCTTTTTTGTGGATACAAGCTCATAGGACAAAAATGATGTGATTTAATTCTCTAATGTTACTCAAATGAAAAGTCAATGTTCCTTGAGATAAATTGATTTAGAAATGTTTATTCTGAAAACATTTTAGTGCATGTAATTTATTTTATTTTTTATGATTTTTTATTTAAACATCTTGATTACATATATGATTGTGATTAGGTTTCGGTCATGTAAAGAACACACCCCTTCACCAGTGCAATATTCCCACAACCAATGTCCCAAATCTCCCTCTATCCCACCCCACCCCCACCTGTACTCCAGACAGGCTTTCCAGTTCCTTCATTCATTCACATAATTATGGTAGTTCTATGTGTAGTTCTTTCTATAACTGCACTCACCACTCTTTGTGGTGAGCTTCATGAAGTGAGCTGGAAGTTCCAGCCCTCCTCTCATTGTCTCTGAGGACTGCTGCAAAAATGACTTTTATTTTTCTTAAAACCCATAGATGAGTGATACTATTCTGCGTCTCTCTCCCTCTGACTTATTTCACTCAGCATGATAGATTCCATGTACATCCATGTATAGGAAAATTTCATGACTTCATCTCTCCTGACAGCTGCATAATATTCCCTTGTGTATATGTACCACAGTCTCTTTAGCCATTCATCTGTTGAAGGGGATCTTGGTTGTTTCCAGAGCCTGACTATTGTGAATAGTGCTGCAATGAATATAAGTCTGAGTAAGGGGTTTTTGTATTGTATTCTTGTATTCTTAGGGTAGATTCCTAGGAGTGGAAAAGCTGGATCAAATGAGAGCTCAATTTCCAGATTTTGGAGGAATCTTCATATCGCTTTCCATAGAGGTTGGACTAGACGGCATTCCCACCAGCAGTGGATAAAAGTTCATTTCTCTCCACATCCCCGCCAGCACTGATTGTTCTCTTTTTTTGTGATGTGCACTAGTCTCTGTGGTGTGAGGTGGTATCTCATCATTGTTTTGATTTGCATCTCCTTGATAATTGGTGATGAGGAGCATTTTTTTTCATGTGCCTTTTGGCCATTTGTATTTCTTTTTTTTTTTTTATCAAAGTGTCTGTTCATTTCTTCTCCCCATTTTTTGATGGGATTAGCTGATTTTTTTCTTGTAAAGTTCTGCCAGTGCCCTGTATATTTTGAATATTAATCCCTTATCTGATGAGAGTTGGGATCTGATGGGAGTTTCTACCATTTGGTGTGTGACTATTGTATTCTGGGCACTATTTCTTCTGAGTTGCAGAAGCTTCTCAGTATAATGTATTCCCATTTGTTAATCTCTGCTTCCACTTGCTTGGAAAATGCAGTTTTCCCCTGGAAGATGCCTTTAGTCTCAATGTCATGGAGTGTTTTACCTACGTGTTGTTCTATATACCTTATGGTATCAGGTCTGATATCAAGGTCTTTAATTCATTTGGATTTTACCTTCATACATGATGTTAACTGGGGGGTCTATATTCGCTCTTTTGCAAGTGGCTGACCAGTTCTGCCAGCACCACATGTTGAAGAGGCCTCCCCTGCTCCACTTAGGATTTCTTGCTCCTTTGTCAAAAATTAGATAATTGTATGTCTGGGAGACAATATCTGAGACCTCAAGCCTATTCCACTGTTCTGAGAGTCTGTTTTTATTCCAATACTATTCTGATTTGATGACTATTGCTTTGTAGTACAGTTTAAAGTTGGGGAAAGTAATGCCTCCCATTTTCCTTTTCCCTAGGAGTGCTTTAGCGCTATTCGAGGGTGTTTATTGTTCCAGATGAACTTCATAAGTGTTTGATCCACTTCTTTGAAGAATGTCATAAGTATCTTTAGAGGGATCGCATTAAATCTGTATTATGCTTTGGGGAGTATTGTCATTTTAATGATGCTAATCCTGCCAATCCATGAGCAGGGTATGTGTTCTCATTTCCGAGTGTCCTCTCTTATTTCTTGGAGCAAGGCTTTATAGTTTTCTTTGTATAGGTCCTTCACGTCTTTGGTCAAGTTGACTCCAAGATATTTGAGTTTGTGTGGCACTATTGTAAACAGGATTGCCTTTTTGACTTCCTTCTGTTTGAAAAGCTCCCTGAATTTACATTACCCAACTTTTTCCCTCATATTTCAGTTTGCTTATTAAGTCTACTGAATTTTTCTGACCACCTCTCTAAAAGGAAATATGTGGTTATATTTTTTCATAACACTTTATGAACTCTGTAATTTTATACCCAGTTAATTCATATGTCCTCATTCAGATTATAAAATCAGTACAAAAATAAAACAATATCTTCACAATGCTATTGTGCTTAATAAAGGCTAGAATAATTTTACTCCTCTAGTAAATGTTTGTTTTGTGAGTTACAAATGATTCAAGATAAAAACAAACTGGCTAAATTGTATTAAAAATACTAGAGAGTAGGTAAAAAATAAACCCTGCCTTTTTATTCCTCATGCTAGTTTTATGACACCATTGATAAAACCTTAGTACAAAACTAACAAAATGCAACAGTTTTGCATTAGGCAAAATATTCAGTGCTGTGAAATGTTAATATGAAGCTATGTATTAAAGAATTTTGTGAGTTTATCATAATAAGTCAGTATTCCTCAAATCGGTCAAATGTATATATTATGATATATCACCCCACCCACATCTTCTGCATAACTTTACGTGATAGTAAGACCTGTTCATTTCTGAGAGGGGTCCTTGGTAGGTAACAAAATGATTGCCTCAGGTTCAGGAAGGGACTGATTGAGAGGGATTCAGCAAGAGAGATGGAGTGAGAAGCAAGATCAGAAAAGAGACAGGCTTGATTGCCTACCTAATAATGGAGCAGGCTTGAAAGGTTGTAATAGACCACACACATGTGGCCAGGGCCTGAATAAAGCTGATGTTTCCTGAAACATGATTGCTGAGTCTTTTCCTCACCACTAC
Source organism: Crocidura indochinensis (assembly GCA_004027635.1). Classification (NCBI taxonomy): domain Eukaryota; kingdom Metazoa; phylum Chordata; class Mammalia; order Eulipotyphla; family Soricidae; genus Crocidura; species Crocidura indochinensis. The sequence goes on along the minus strand of PVKC010024995.1, from coordinate 11,691 downwards.
CCTAAACTCTCAGATCCCCAGGCTGGAAGGAACTGCAGGCTCATGGCCGAGCTGGAGGAGAAAGGCTCCTCCATCTGTCTCATTATCATCTACCTCCATCCAGAACTGCTATTCTACATTTTGGCACCTGAACATTGATTTGAACCCTGGACCAAGAAGAAATCATGGTAATATTCCTATTCTTGTGTTTGATTTTGACTCTATTTGGCTAAGTGAGCCCAAAATATTGGGTCACATGGCATTTGATTCAAAGATGGAAGAGTCCGAGAGATAGCATGCTGGTAAGGCGTTTGCCTTTCATGCAGAAGGTCATTGATTCAAATCCCGGTATCCCATATGGTCCCCCGAGCCTGCAAGGAACAATTTCTGAGTGTGGAGCCAGGAGTAACCCCTGAGTGCTGCCAGGTGTGACCCAAAAACCAAAAAAAAAAAAAAAAAAAAAAAGATGGCCGAGTCCCCTTGTCAGAGAAGGGCCAGCGAAGGAGGAAGGAGGGAAGGTGAAAGATTGGATCATCTCCATCCAAGATCCAGGACTGATTTTTATCCAAAAAGTCCTTTTTCCAAAAACCTCAGCCTCCTCAGAGATTGATGAAGAGCCCTAATTGGAAAAGAACCAGAAAGAAATTGGTTCATTAAAAAGGACTGATTTTCTAAATGACAACCTCACCCTAGACAAAAATTCTGCTTTAAAAATTTCGGACTCTCAGGATGAACCTTGACCTTTGAACACCTAAATGTATTGCAGAGGCTGCCAATGGCAGCCGCAGCAGCAGCCGGCAGCAGATCTTTTACTCAGCGAGAAACATCAAACTGCTCCCTCCCTCCTGATGTGGGCCGCTTCAGCTCTAGCCCTGTGGCCCGCAGGCCAGAAAGATGAGAGGCAGAGGCAGTGTCTCCTGGTCAGGCAACAAGCAGTGGCTGAAATGCACTTCTGTGCGCCTTCCTGAGAGAAGTGTGACAGGGAAGCTTGTGATTAGGCCAGAGGTGGCAGGTTCCTGCAGCTCCCACAGGGACCTGCCCTCCAGACCAAGCAAGTGGAACAGCTCTTGCGGCAACCACCCACACCTATCTGCAGGGCTCAGGAGTCCAGGGAAATGAAGCCACGCTGGGAGAAGCCCAGCGTCTGGACAATTTGTTGATGGGATAAAATGGGAGACCTCACAGACTTCTCACCTTTGAACAATTGGTGTTTGTGATGGTAAAAAAAAAGGGGGGGGGCAGCTAAGTCCAACTGAAAAAATTTGATTTAAAACCACTTTCATCTAACTTTGTTTCAGGTGTATCTCTTGATCTAAGTTTTTTTTTTTTTTTGCAGATTTAAATGTGCTAATTTATAGTTTTCCATAATTAATGTTTCCAATTGCGTACTATTTTACTGTGTATTTTAATGTATTAGCTTGTTTTCAAAATGTATGTTCTGTATAAATGTTCTTGGAATTTTGTTTAGGGAAAGGTTAATAAGAACAAGAAAGTTCCAGGGGGAAAAATGCTTGGATAAATAGCATTAAGAAGTATAGGAATAAGAAAGTTCCAGGAAAAATGTTTGGTTAAATAGCATTAAGGAGAATAGGAACAAGGAAGTTCCAGAATAGTTCTTGATTAAATAAACATTAAGAAAATTTTAAGTTACAGGTATATTTTGCAGAAAAATTATGTTTATGGAGAGGCTGATATGTTTATTTTCACTTTAGACATTGTAGTTTTGGGGAATATTAAGGTTCCCACCTTTGACTGGCAGAAGTCAGGAATACAAAAGCTTATTACCCTCCATTAATTATTCAATAAAGGGGAATTGTCACCCCACCCCATCTTCTGCCTAATCTTACCTAATGGTAAGACCTGCTCATTTCTGGGAGGGGTCCTTGGTAGGTAACAAAATGATTGCCTCGGGGGCAGGAAGAGATTGATTGAGAGGTAGCAAGAGAGATAAGCAAGAAGCAGGATCAGGGAAGAGACAGGGTAATAATGGAGCTGGCTTGAAAGGTTATGATAGGCCACACATGTTGGCCAGGGCCTGAATAAAGCTAATGTTTCCTGAAACCTGACTGCTGCGAGTCTTTTCCTTGCCACTACAATGAACCTCAGACACACCGGCTAGAGGGAGTTGCAGGTGAGAGGCCTGAGCTGGAGGAAAAAGGCCCCTCTATAATCTCACCATCATCCACCTCCATTCAGGACTACAACAATGATATACCTTCCTACCTAGAGGTTTCCTAAAGGAATTTGTATAGTCACTGATAAAACATTTAATAATAAATAACTCCTAAACATCTTTCTATTTAGGTAGTTCTTTATAAAGAGAAAAAAAAATTTTTTTGTTTGTTTTTGCTATCAATTGTTGAATGGTTGACAATATATAGTGACTTTTCAGTAAGAAGTTCTGATGTGTTCTTTCTTTCTAGTGTGAAAGATCAAATAAATTTTAGGAAGTACAACAACATTATTAAGTCAATTTGTGTCCTGTTTTTTTAAAAATCCTATAGAGCAATTTCAACCAAGCCCCTAGGATAGTAACTTTGTCATAAGTGTGATTACATTAGCTAGTAATTTTTGGTTCCTTAGTTTTTCTTTATATTTTACTTTAATTGGATCTAAATAGTCTGAGTCAATAATTTCTAATTTCATTTTATACTGCAAAGATAAAATTGATGCCAAAATTCAATCTACTTGATGAGAAGATAACTTCTCTATGTTAAACACTAACATTATGTGTGAATATAACATGGAGGGGGAAGGGGAAATTTAAATAAAATACATTCATGAATGTATTAAGTTTAAACAGTTAAAAATTTCAAGACAATTTGTTTAAGTATAAATCTATCAAATATACATTTTAAGTTGCAGAGAAGCTTTGATTCAGCTTGATTTGATGGAATAATTTATAAAAACTAATAACTCATGCGTGTTAGTTACCAGTAAGTTTGAATTATCTTCCAGAAGATAGTGCAATTCAATGAAATCAAACTTCAAATGACTTTTGCTAAAAGTAGAAAATAAAGGTAAAAAGATTGCCTCTGGAGTTTAGAGATCTACTGTATGCCATAGCCTGTCTCAGAAGTTTTTCTGAACCCAATAGGTAATCCCTTTCCAAACCAGTTCTATTTCTGCACTATAGTGAGCCTAGCATTTCTGGATTTGTTGAGTGAAGCAATTTAGGAATTGCTTCCTGCAGATGGAGATGCATTTTATGGTGAATCATTGGAGCTTTAAAAATAACAAACTACTGGAAAGAGGCTTAAAATGATACCCCCAAATAGTGAAATCTTATCTAGCCCATCTGATAGAGCAATTGAGGGAAAAAGCTAATTGAAACTATTGAAACAGCAGGGAAAGTTGACTATTCCTTTTTTATCCTTTTAATGTAAAAGAAAATTGCACATTTAATAGAGTGTCATTCTACCCCCCACCCCCAGCAAAAGACCTGCTAACTAGGTAGAAATGCCTTTTAAAAGTGTCCTTTGCCATCTATAAGGTCACTGAACTGAGATGCTTGTCTCCATCTAAAACATCTTTTGATAAAGACTGGCCATTGTATGTGGTTTTCAAAGAAATAACACAGGCCAATTTAACATTATGTCAACTGATTCCAAAAAAGAGATTTAGACTTTTCCAGTGCAAAGAAGTTGAAATCTTGTTTTAATTGAAAAAGACTGAAGCTCTTTCAACCTCTTGCATTTAAACTCAAATTGTCCCTTAAGGATTAAAGAAAAATAGCACATTTATTTCACAGGTAGCAAGTAAGAATTAATTAGCAGTAGTGTTTTTTGTTTGTTTATTTCAGGAAAAAAAAACACTTCGTCTATGCAGGGCTTTGAATTTCCATCTTATCAATGTAAGAAACAATGTTATTTTATAATTATGTTTTAGATATATGTAAATTTGAATCCTAATAGAGTGAGTTTCCAATTAACAGAAAAAGTTTTTAATCTTTTCTGGTCAAATCCAAATGGATTAAAAACCTTGATATCAGACCCGAGTGCATAAGGTATATATAATTAGGTAAAACTCTCCATAACATTGAGACCAAAACCATCTTTAAGGAGGAAAAAGCATTGTTCAAACAGCTGAAATTGGAGATAAACCGATGGGACTATATTAAGCTGAGAAGCTTCTGCACCTCAAAGGAAATAGTGTCTAAAATACAAAAGTTATCCACAGAATGGAAGAAGTTACTAACTCAATACCCATCAGGTAAGGCGCTAATATATAAGATATACAAGGTACTGACAGATCTGAATAAGAAAAAAACATCTAACCCCTTCAAAATATGGGAAGAAGAAATGAATAGACAATTCCTCAAAGAATAAATACAAATGGACAAATGACACCTGTAAAAATGCTCTACATCACTAATAATAAGGAAAATGCCAATCAAAACAACAATAAGGTACCATCTCACACCACAGAGAATGTCACTCATCACAAAGAACAAGAACAATCAGTGCTGGCAGGGGTGTGAAGGGAAAGAAATCACTGCTGGTGGGAATGCCGTGTAAATCAGCCTTTGTGTAAAACAAATGGAGATTCCTCAAAAAAACTGAAAATTGAGCTCCCATATGATCCAGCTATACCATGCCTAGGGATATACCCTCGGAACACAAAAACACAATATAAAAATGTCTTCTGCACACCTATATTCATTGTGGCGCTATTTACAATAGCCAGAAACTGGAAACAACTAAGATGCCTTCAACAGAATATATATTGGTACATATATACATATGCACAATGGAATACTATGCAGCTGTCAGAAGAGATGAAGTCATGAAATTTCCCTATACATGGATGGACATGGAAAATATTATGCTGAGTCTAATAAGTCAGAGGGAGAGAGATAGACATAGTCTCTCTCATCTATGAATTTTAAGAAAAATAAAAAGACAGTATTATAATAAGACCCAGAGACAATAGAGATGAGGGCTGAAAAGACCAGCTCATGATATGAAGCTTACCAAAAGTGATGAGTGCAGTTAGAGAAATAACTACACTAAAAACAGTTACAACAATGGTAATAAATGAGAGAAGTAAAATACCTATCTTGAATACAGGCAGGGGTGTTGGAGGAGGGTAATGGGGGGGGGGGCCATTGGTGGTGGGAATGTAAAAAAATAAAAGAAATTTGTAAATAAAATTAGATTTTTATTTCAGAAATCAATTAAAGGAACAGAATGATAGTACAGTGGGTAGAGCAGTTTCTTACATACAGCCAACCTTAATTTGATCCCCAACATCCCATATGGGATGAGCATTGCCAAGTGTGATTCCTGAGTGCAGAGCCAGTAGTAACCACTGAACATTATTAGGCAGGGCCCACAAAATAAGCAAAGAAAAATAATTTAAGGGGAGACTCATTAATTAGTATATTTTGTATAACAATAGACAAAGAAAGAAATATGCCTATCAGTCCAGTTTGACCTGTTGTCCTGATTATCATTCTGATTCAGTTTACCTTCTAACACAGATGTGTCATTTTAAATGAATTATTATTATCATCAGACAGGGAAAGAACCATTCATTATGATGATGAAGTACAAAAATAGGAAATCTGTTGAGCATTGCTAGACTTTACTACTAAAAAGGAGTTCTCTGATTTACAAGGGACATTACTAAGGAGTCACCCAAGAGTGCCCAGATTGAACTTGCTAGAATTCTGTCAATTGGGCTTGTGAAACAGCAAAGACTCACAGTAGAAAACCAACAGAACTCTCATTCTGGTCCTGCTGAGACTAGTGGGCATCTCCCAGGGAAAAAACTGACTCCCTGGAATAGCTGGAACACCGGCTGACATGAGAAATCACCAAAAAGGTTCTGGTGAAACTTGTTGAAAGGCAAGTCACACTGAGTTTTTTACACGTTTTCTCTGTCCAAATTAGATGAAAAAAAAGAATATCAGAAAAAAAATTATCCCTCCAAAATGATATTAACATACAGTTCAGAATATTTTAAGTCATAACTATGTGTTTTAGAATATAAGTAAATTCAAAAAATTATGTGCTTATATGTGAATTCAAAAATATAATTTCCTTCCAGAAACTTTTTAATGGGATAAAAAGAGAAAGGTAGAGAAATAAAAGCAATAAGATAGAAATAGGATATCAAGGTTAGATGGCAACTGTAGCTATGTAGGAAAAATTGATCATCCCAAGATTCACAGTGCTTAGAAATTAGGAAAAATTTAAAGAACCATTTTAATGGAAGAAGTAAAAGTGTCAAAGCTACAGTTAGTGAAAACGTTTTTGCAAACAAATTAAAAACTATATTTGATATGGGATAAAATAGATAATATAGTAGGTGATGTACTTGCCTCACCTACTGGCTAAGCCCCTATTAGAACCCTGATACTGCATATGATTCCCCCTGCATAACCAGAAGTGAATCTTGGGCACAAAATCATGAATAGCTATTGGGCACCAATTGATGTAACTCCACTAACAATCCCCTGCAAAAAAATATATATTACTTGAACTGGCATTAAGATACAAGATAGACTACAGACAGAAAATTACAGGAGATGATAGTCTAAACTTGACCTGTGTGTTGTAATATATACAATATATATTGGAAACTGGGTAAATACTAATTTACAAACTTGGCAGTATTCCTTATAATTGTATACTAGATAGAGTTTGAGCCTCAGAACTACAATATTAAGATGCTATGTAATTTAGGCAGTGGCTTTAAGTAGCTTCCTATTAGTAGCATGACCATAATCTCTGTCTATATTGTCTAGGATACTAACTCCATTACAAAAATATTTGCCATATTTCCAATTATTACCGCTTTGTCCTAAAAGGTAGACACAGAGTAATTTAATAGAAAGTCTGATGGAGTAGTACATTTAAAGAAAGATTATTCTAAATTTCTTCCTTTATTTCTCTCCTCAATGGTGCCTAAAGACATGTACCCACAGAAATAGTACCATGGGTAAGGGAAATACCTTGCAAATGGTCAATAGTTTTGACTCCCTTACACCACATGATTCCTTAAATACCAAAGGTACCCAAACACTAAACAAGGGGAAAAGCTCATTTGGGAAAAATAAAGGGTACCTTGTAGTGAGAAACTGCACAAAATTAAAATTCTTGTTGTCCTGTTGTCCTATCTAGTGTATTTGATGAACATGTAGAAATATTCATAAAGGCTATCTAAATTTTTCTAAATGCACTTCTTAATGAATTGCCTTTTGTCATTTTTATGATCGTGAAGAATAAATGCCTCCCTACAGCAATTTCTAAAAGGTTAATAATATCGGGAAAATGCAACTATCAACATTGTAAATCATATTTTACCTTCCTAACAAAAGATGAACACATCATGGAAGCAGTAAAATTCAAAGTGTATGGATATGAGGTCAAAGGAATGGGTAGTTGAAACAGTTCTTTGTTGGGTTATATATTTAAAGAAAATTTGTTCTTTTTAGTAGGAGTTAAAATAGCATTTTAAATACTTATACAAACTCCTCTAGCCTTAAATAGCCTCCAAGTAGGCACATTATCTTTATGGGAAATTTTCTGAGAGCTCTAGAGTCACATAAACAGTACATTTACTGATTCTGTGCTATTAAATACTGCCCAAATTGCTCTTCAGTGTAAGGAATTGAATCTGGCTAATTTTGCAGGAATACAGAGTAAGAAATTTCATTATGAGATTATTGTTTTGATAAGGTTCAGATATAGCCCTGAAATTATTTTTTAGCAGGGAAGATTTTTTTAGACACTGAAATAATGTGTTTATACAACAGTTACTAATATTCTAGTTTTTAAAACTAATTTTTTTAAAAATTGTTTTAAAATAAATTTTGTTGTGATTTATATTTAACAACTGTTTGATTTCTATATCTATTATATATACATATATATGGGGATGCATATAATTTTTCAGGCAGAAGAATATCACAGGTGGATAATTTGTTTTGTTTTGTTTTTGTCCCCCAATTCACAATACAGACCAGGCAAAGGGCCTGGGTTGTCGTGTATATGGGGTGCATTTACTGTACTTCCTTTTTCTATACAGTCAGTGTAAAGAACACAGCCTGTGGTAAGAATTGGGAGGCCTTATCTTTTCTTTTTTTTTTAAATATATATATAAAACATAATTCTGAAGTCCTGATTATTACATTACTTAATTTTGTTTCTTTTTTTGTTTGTTTTGTTTTGTTTGTTTTTTGTTTTGGGCCACACCCGGCTGTGCTCAGGGGTTACTCCTTGCTATCTGCTCAGAAATAGCTCCTGGCAGGCACAGGGGCCATATGGGATGCCGGGATTCGAGCCAACCACCTTAGGTCTTGCATTAGCTGCTTGCAAGGCAAACACCACTGTGCTATATCTCCAGCCCCTAATTTTGTTTCTTATTAGTACACTCTACTTCATCCTTTCCAATCTAATTTTTTCTGACACATTCCATTCTATTGCCTTTATCCCATCACTGTCTCAGATGCCACTAACTAAATATGTGATCAATTTTCCCACCATCTTTTCCAAACACTTGATACCAAATTCCTAACACTTCAACTACTGTGCTAGGAACACTCTCATGCACATCTCATTTAATTTATTTAGATTATGAACATTTCCAAATACTTGTTTGGAGTTTTATATTTTCTGAGACACACCTCCCTCTCTGAAGAAGCAAAGTTTAAGATTCATTTCTAGAAGCAAAGTAAATTACACACACTGATATGTTAATATATAAATATATGTACACCTTTATATACATCTTTATATAAGTATATATAAATATACATATATCTTCCTGGGAAGGAAATTATGATCTTTTTTAACCATCTCTTTTTGGAAAAAAGTTCCAGATTCTAAGAGAAAAGGAGGGATCAAAGGAGAAACAAATAAATTATAACATAAATTATATTATGCTTCACAAAATACCCTCAATGTTAAATCACATTGATATAAGGCCCAAAAGAAACAAATAGTATTATTATTATATTGTCTATGAATTAGCGCTATTTCAATACAAAAACCCCTTCCTCACACCTATATTTATTGCAGCACTATTCACAATAGCCAGGCTCTGGAAACAACCAAGATGCCCTTCAACAGATGAATGGCTAAAGAAACTGTGGTACATATACACAATGAAATATTATGCAGTCGTCAGGAGAGATGAAGTCATGAAATTTTCCTATACATGAATGTTCATAGAATCTATCATGCTGAGTGAAATAAGACAGGGGGAGAGAGAGACGCAGAATGGTCTCACTCATGTATGGGTTTTAAGAAAAATAAAAGTCATTTTTGCAACAATACTCAGAGACAATGAGAGGAGGGCTGGAACTTCCAGTTCACTTCATGAGGCTCACCACAAAGAGTGGTGAGTGCAGTTGTAGAAATAACTACACAGAGAACTACCATAATCATGTGAATGAATGAGGGAACTGGAAAGCCTGTCTGGAGTACAGGTAAGGGTGGGGAGGGATGGAGGGAGATTTGGGACATTGGTGGTGGGAATGTTGCATTGATGAAAGGTGTGTTCTTTACATGACTGAAACCTGATCACAATCATATATGTAATCAAGATATTTAAATAAAGAAAAAATGTTTCAAAAAATAAATAGTTAATATATAAAAAAGAATTAGCGCTATTTTATGCATTATTTGCTCACTCATAATTTTTGGAGGATTTTGGGTCACACCCGGCAGTGCTCAGGGGTCACTCCTGGCTCTAACTTCAGAAATTGCTCCTAGCAGACTCAGAACCATATGGGATGCCAGGATTTGAAGCACCATCTTTATGCAAGTAAGGCAAATGCCTTACCTCCATGCTATATCTCCAGCCCTATCATTCATGATTTTTTAGCATAATCATCACTCATCCTTTTTCTTTCGCCTTTCTGAAATTATTAAAATTTCTTAAGATAAAAATTAAAAAGTTCCTAATGAAGAGATATTTTCTTTGAGGGTACTGTTCACAAACATATTATATGAACTATTTCCCTGAGTTCACTCTCTTCATCACAGAATATAATTTTGGTTTTGCATATTTTTCCTACGATTTTCATGACTGGCTACTTTAAAAACTTTAAATGTCATAGATGGTGGTGTGTCTTACTGAGAGAAATATCCTTTTAGGCAGCTTACTCTGTACCAAGAGCAACCATTCCACATATAGTTGACATCTCACTGGAAAGGAATTCAACATTTGTGAGAAAATTGGGAGAGGTGAAAAAGATTTTGCTTTGTAATCAGTAGCCTCTTGCTGTGGCAAGAAATTCATGAAAATTGAATGTAAGTTCTATGTGAACCACAGTTACTTGGAATCTCATTTGCATTCTTAAGCCTGCACTGTAGAGCTATAAATAGATGAACCCATACCAAGAGATGGGTTATTTCTGCCAGTAGTAATTTTATTGTTTTTACAAGTAGCTAGAGACATTATTCATAAGGATTCATTTCTGCACATTTTCTTGCAGAGACTCTCCCTCTCTTGACACCGTGGGTGGCCAACTTTGAAATCTACTAATGATTTTTAGATACAAAGAATACAGGAAGAGTTATTTTATTTTTTTAAGTTAATACATGCTGGAGACCTTTTAGTTCTAGAAGGCCTTTGTATCTGGCTGTGTTATGTAAATAGGGAGCACCCTTTTTAAGCCAGCATCTTTGATTTATTTAACCAGTTAAATCTTATTAAAGATAATTTTTAATACCCATAGAAGCTTAATGACTGTCATTTTGTATGCTAAACATATTGTAATTTGTAATTCACTATGCTTTCTGGTTACAGTGTCAAACACACAGATGTTTGCATACATTTATATAGGTGACTTTTTTTTAAAAAAGAAGCCTTAATATGACTAAATGATATTTTTTCTGACTCATGTTATTAAACATAATGAGCATGCAATGGACTTTATATGGTGTTAATAAAGAAAAATTTTTGTCATTTGATGAAGAAATAATGCTTTTCAAATTAATATGAAGTCAAAATGTAGTTAAAAAAGAGAAGGAAAATTGAAATATCCTGATATCCTGCTAAGAATAAAAGTAACCAAGCCTTTACTCTGATGAGAGTATCTTTGTCAGTGCTGCTGACTCAAGCTTAAAGTCAGCTATACCAAGTATAATTGGGTGGCAATTTTTTTATTGAATCTCCATGAATTAAAGTCTTTTGTGATTGAGTTTCAGGTGAAAGATATTTCAATAGCAATTTTTACATGAGTGTCCACTTTCCTCCACCAATGTTCTCGGTTTCCCTCCCAACCTTCAAATGCCTCTTTAAGAGATAATTATTTCCTTTTGGGGGGGCAATATGGCTTATAAGATAGTTACTGATGAGGTATTGTGCATATCACTTAACCTTCATTTAATATTCAATCCTTGTCCATTATGACCATCCCCTCTATCATTGTCATTGTGGTCCTCCTGATCTATCTCACCTCCTCTCCCAGGGACAAGTTTCCTAAGAATACAGCTTTTAAGTGAAGAGCCTTGGACCTCCTAATCACAGAACACAGAGATCAAAAGGAATACGAGAATTCTCTATGTTAAAAGCCACTAGGATTCTCAAGCAATGTTCTGTAATGCCCATCTACAGATCATCAGGTACCGAGCTCTGAATTCACATATTACCTAGATCAGTGGTTGGCAACCTTTTTTTTCAACTGAACCAAATCTCGCCAAAACCACGATTGAAATTTATTTTGAGAGCCACAATTTTTTTTAGTTTTTTTTTTTT